>JAODAL010066630.1:0-17673 GCA_025379985.1 Phyllomedusa bahiana | reverse complement strand
CAGTAGTTTTTTTATCACGAAAAGCTCATAGAAAATTTTTGATTTCTGATTAGCAATTACTAAGGTATAACTGCTAAGCAATGAGAATATTTAACCTTTTTTTGCTGCTTCCAAGGATGTTAGCGAAAAATATAAAACAAATAAGTTACACTGACAAGCAAAAGGGTAACAAGGTTTTGAACGTTTGACTTTCAGGGAAAATATCTCATCATCTAATATGGCTTTAACTCCTTAATGACCGCCTGCCGACTTTAGACGTCGGCTGGTGCAGGTCTTAAGACGTCGCAGCAGAAGTTACAACTGTTGACACGCAAGGAGGCAAAAACTAAAAAAATGTTCTGGTCATTAACTACTTTTCAGGCGTTCGCTTTAAGGGGTTAAACATGAGACTACCACCATTGTATAGACAATCATCTTATCTATTTCATACACACATAGCATATGCTTAGTTATACAGATTATTGTCATATAACTGCATTGTTACGGTTTTACTTCTAAAAATCGAAATTTTAGGTTTTATTGTGTAAATCTACCTTATCTTTCAACACTGCATGAATCCTTCTGGGCATGTTGTCAATCAGATTCAAGTATGTCTCGATTGAAATCTGATTCCAGGTTTCTTCTACATGTTCCCAATGTTGCTGCATACTGGTCGACTCACTTGATCCCAAATACAGCATTTTCTTTAACTCTACCCACAATTTTTTAATTGGGTTGAGGTTTGGCAACTGAGGGGGCCAATCCAGCAACTCAAATTCATTATCATTGAACTATTTATTCACTAATCATGATGTATTCTTCGTGTTGTTGTCCTGCTGGAACACTATTTTGCCCTTTCATACCCATAGTACTTGAGTTTATGAAGTATCTCATCTTGTAGGACACTCGCATATAGCTCAGCATTGAGATCACCATTGATCCTGGTCAAGTATCCAACACCTTTTGCTGTGAAACAACCTCATACTGTATGTATACCAGAACTGTAGGCCAAATCAGCTATGAAAAATTTCTATAAAATAAAATGATGTAAACCATTTAAACACTTTCCACTTTGAATATAATAGTATACAGAACCTATAAATCTCCGGTCTTTGGAGTCTTTTTCAAGATTAGCGGAGTCCATATGGTACAATGTTAGGAGCATAAATTGTAGCTCATTACTTCAGCAGCATGTTGTTATGTAAGATAAAAAGTGCTACAGTAAACACAAACTCGTTGTAATCACAATTTATGTTTCAACATTATAATGTTCAAACAGTTACTGTTACAACTCTTCTAAATCCGCTAAATCTTCTAAGCCTTTTCTTCCCTTGATTCTTCCAGACCCATTTGCACCCATCAGAGCTCAGTCTATTGACTTTCATCTCATTGATTCAAATCACACGTTTCCAATCTTCTACCGTCCATTTTTATTCTATTTGCATCAGCTAACGCTTCTTATGACAATATTGAAGTTGAGGCTTCTTTACCCTTTTTCGTGTCATCATTCCAGACTTATATAATACACATCACCCGGTGCTTGCATGGACGTCTGTGATATCTCGATTACGAACCATAAGAGCCACCTCCACTGCCATGTTTGTCATGCCATAAATATTGTTAAGCCAACCATTTGACTCTTGTCTTGGAATGGTTGGACGCAATTTTTTTTGTATTCTTTCTACTATCTGAAACTCACTTGAAGCTGTTTGACAATTCCCTTTGCCCAGAGACACTATAAATGAGCTGGATGATGCTGATTCTTTTTTCTAGGGAAATCTTCTTCATGGCTGCTTGAACCAATGAGCTTTCACTTGTTAATCAGCCTAATAACACACTGAGCTATTAGGGAATGCGAGAACAGGTTATTTGTAGTATACAAGAAGATAAAGATTGTTCCACCAACGGGAGCTAAAGAGCAACAATGCAGTTACATGACAAGCATCTAAGCATATGCTAAATAGTTACAAGCTACATTTATATATGAGATAGCCAAGAAAATTGTCTATAAATTGATGGTAGTCTCATGTTCAAAGCTGTAGTGGATGGTGAGATATGGAGCCTGAAGGTCAAAAGTTCAAAACATTGTTACTATTTTCTATTTTTCTATTTGTCAGTGTAAGGCTATGTTCACACGGCTTAAAATGGGACATATTTCAGTCCATAATTACGCGCCGTAGTGCGCGAATTACGGCTGGAATACGTCCCAGTCATTACGGTAATCCGCGGTTCTCATAGAGAACTATGGATTACGTCTCCTCTCCCTGCTCGGCGAATCCGCCGCAGGGGAGATAAGTGACATGTCATTTACTAGCAGCGTATACGCGCCGCTAGTAATGATAGTCTATGGGCCGGTGAGGTGCCGGCCCCTTGCTCCCGCCCCCGTGCACACGGCGTAATTGCGGGGCGGAATTACGCCCCACAAATAAGCCGTGTGAACATAGCCTAACTCTAAGGCTACGTTCACACAGCTTATACTGGGACGTATCTCGCCCCGTATTTTGCGCCGTACTGCGCTAAATACGGGGCGAGAGATGTCCCAGTCATTACAGTAATCCACAGTTCTCATAGAGAACTATGGATGACGTCTCCTCTCCCCGCTCGGACAATACGCTGAGCGAGGAGAGAAGTAACATGTCAATTACTAGCGGTGAATATGCGCCGCTAGTAATGAATGTCTATGAGGCCGGCGAGCTGCAGGCCCCCCACCCCGCCTTCGCTCATGAGCACACAGCGTAATTGCAGGCAAAATTCATCCCCGCAATTACACCTTGTGAACATAGCCTAATAGTAAAAAAAAGATAATGATGAAAGGAACAAACACAGAAAATGGAAAATATTTATTGGAAAAATGTCCCTGTTTCATTTTCTGTGTTTTTATTTTAAAAACACATTCCACATGAGTGATCCTATGCAGGTTGTTAACTTAAAAAAACATAATTTGTAACTGTAAAATCTCAAGCCATACTGTGCTCTGATATTAAAGGCAGCAATCATCACATACAGATAACAGCAAGCAGCAGGATCATCCATCACTATGTCATCATTTAACATATTATGAGAGCACAGTAGCTGTACAGTCTCTAGTATTGACGTAGGAGACCCAATGTCGCAACATTATCTACAACAAGAAACAATGCAATAAACAATCCCAAGAAAAAATACACTAATAGCAATAGTCTTGTCCATCAAAGCCCTTTTGTGAAGTAAGTAAATCTAAATTTTTCTAATCTCTGTTGGTGCTAAAATTCACCACTTTTATTAATTACTTCCAATCCCTAGACTTTAGGGGTGGGATATCACTTGGTTCAGTATTGGGCCTTTTTCTGGTTAATATATAAATGAATGACCTTACAGAAGGATTGCAGTAGAATATCAATATTTGCAGATGATACTCTAGGCTCTGTAAAGCAATTAACACAATAGAGGATAATGTTTTATTACAAAGGGATCTGGATAGGTTGCAGGCCTGGGCAGAGAAGTGGCAGATGAGGTTTAACACAGATAAATGCAAGGTTATGCACATGGGAAGGAAAGTCTATTCCATGATTACTTGTTAAACGGAAAAACACTGTATAAAGTGACATGGAGAAGGACTTGGGAATCTTAATGGAAAGTAAGCTTAATTGTAGCAGCCAGTGTCAGGCAGCAGTTGCCAAGGCAAATAGGATTATGGGGTGTATTAAAAGGGGCATAGAGGCACATGATGAGAACATCATTAAACATTCCATATTGTCCCACAAAACAAAAGCCCTCATGTCTAGGTAGATGAAAAAGTAAAAAAGTTATGGTTCCTGGAAGGCAGGTAAGAAATAAATGAAGAGTCATATTATTATGAGTAGCTGTCAGAAAGGGGCTAAAGGGGTTGTCTCACAACAAGAATTGCTTTTTATGTTAAAAATCTTGCAAAAACAAGTCACTTTGCAATATATTTCCATTAACAGTGTCCTACCTATTCCTAGATATCCCCTCTTGTATGGGCTGCATCAGCTCCTCAGGTCGCTATAACTTCAGACCTGTTTGATCCTTCCCGATAGACTGCCAGCACTGGTTGCTATAGCTACAGACTTAGCTTCTATTGCAGCCTAGTAGAAGCCAGTAAACACACTCCTGAATTCAAAGTGAAACCAAGAAAAGAGGACTGAGATAAGATAAATCAATGTAGTGAGACAACCCCTTTAAACCCTCGCCAAGAGAGGCTAGCAAAACATGCACTGGGTATTCAGTTGCCAGTTTAATCTTTAGCTGTGGTCCCCTTTACATTCTCCTTTGTGTTCTATGGTTATTATGCTATTTTTTATATACAGGCATTATTGCCATTTATGTAAATATTTTTTTTTAAGAGGAGTGTTTAGCGGGGGCAGGTTATTTTACTAATAATTTTATTATATTATATTTATTTATATTTATTAAACATATTTGTCTGTTTGGCTACTGCTGTAATTTTGGTGGTTTCATACCTCTTTGGATAATTATATAATTTTACTATGTGATCTTAATAAAATGTATTCTTCTTTAAGGTGCTATTTCCTTACTTTTTTGGGGGGTATATGGGGTAATTGATTGGTCAGCACAAGCCAAAGTTATCTGTATTGCCAATTTATTGTTTTCGTAGATCGGTTAGAAATACTCTAAAAATGTCCACTTTTTGGTAGGGTTTACATAAACCTTCCTCCCCCCTCCCACAAATGGATTCTCCGGATTGTCCTGGCAAACTAAGGATTGTTAGCAAAGATAATATCTAACAGTGACTCCTGCCCTAGTGGACTTAAACTATCTATGCATTATATGGTCAACCATTCATCTGAATAGCCGAATGTGATACCACATTTGCCTGCAGTATTTGCCGTACATAGAATGTCTCTATGCAGCTTCTCTTGGTGGTGATAGCCTGGGGTTAGAAAAGTAAGACTTGCAGCAATCATCTGATTGCTTGGTCAGATTTTATTTGACATGAGGTTATCTTGACATGACAACCTCTTTAATGCCATATTTCAACCGGGGTGCTAATTGCATCTTTGTATAGACATTTATTAGATGCTCTTTAAGAAAACATTTTATACGTCTCACCTGATGCCCTCTTTAAAGCTTTGGAATGAACTTGTCACAGAAATATATTGTGGGATTTATTCAAGAACACAGTATCAAATAGTCCAGTAAAATGATTCCATTAAATAGGGTACATGACAGGAGCTCCCAAATTCTTAATAGTATCCAGACAATTTGTAAGTTAATAGCCTAGAAATTATTGCATTAATACAATCACGATCTGAGCTTTGGGAAGCTGGCAACAATGGCAGGTTTCTGAAACCATTTATCATAATGGTGAAATAAATGAGAAACTTGTGGTTCCTATTGCTCTGGAGAGAGAAAGAATATAATTGTAGAGAAGATGGTATAGATTATTACTCTGCTTTATTATTAGAAAACTCCATTAAATCACAGTTTTAATCAGATAAGTTGGGTGAATTAAAGTTAACCTGTTTCTATTACAATAAGAGCAAGAATTTAAGGGGCAAAATCATAAAAAACCCAGATACTGTGTCATATTTATTAATACTGTCTAAAGCATAATGTAAACTTAGACTAGACAGTCTAAAATGCGACAGATATATCATAGTAATGATGAAGGTGGCATGTGTTTTGACTGTCTAGGTTTACACTTTCTATTGTTGGCCATTTTGTTGGACACAGCCAGGGCTGCCGCTGGGTAATACAGCTGATATTGATGTACAGGGCCCAGCCACACTGTGAAACAAGGAAGGCTAGCAGCCGCCAGCCGATACCGCCCCATTGTTTCACAGGATTGGTAAAAAGAACAGGCCACAGTCCTGTTCTTTCTACCTTATAGGCAATTTCAATTGTATGTGTGTCCTTGTGCCGCATATACAATTGAGATGTACAGCGAAATAGAGAGAGCTATGCACTTCCTGCCTCTGCTGAATGTTGCTGTACCATAATGAAGTAATATCATTGTGCCGTCTGCGCTGCTTCCTGTCCTAGGTCCCAAGCTTAAAGAGCCAGGCTTGGGGCCAAAAGCAAGGGAAATCGCCGGGGGAGCTTGGAGAGGTGCGTACCTACCTATTGGATGCCCCTATCTACCTACCTACTATGGGTCCCTTTCTACCTACCTGCTGGGGGACTCAAACCACCCACCTAATGGGGGCTCCTATCTACTTACCTACCTACTGAGGGGCACCTATCTAGGTTTCTATTGGTGGATCCTATCGATCTACCTACTGACTTGGAGGACTCTAAATATCTATGTACTAGAGGCCCTTATCTACCTACCTACTGGGGGTAGGGCACCTATCTACCTACCTATTGGGGGAGACCCAAACTATCTACCAACTGGGGACTCTATCTACCTACCTACCTACTTGGGGCCTCTATCTGCCTACATGTCTACCTTTTGAGGGGACTCTAACTACTTACCTACTTGGGGCCCTTGTCTAACTCCCTATCTACTGGGGGAATTCTCACTACCTACCTACTAGAGGCCCCTATCTACCAACCTACCTACCTACCTCCTGGGGGACCCTATCTACCTACCTATCTACTAGGGGAACTCAAAGTATCTACCTACTGGGGGTCCCTAGCTACCAAACTACCTACTGGGGGGCAAATATTGGTTTTAGTGTAATGGTTTACATTTAGTAACAATATGATGGTATTATTCAGCATCTTTATGGTGGAGATATGTGGTTATGATGTGGTGGTATTATTTGGTCTTTGTATATTTGTAACGGCTCATTCCATGGTCCAACACCTGGATCGTAGGTACGTCCATCATCTGGATGCTGGCAGACCCTGGGCTGCAGTCTGGGCTTCTGGCCCCAGTCGTGCCTGCTCTCGCTCAGTCTGTACTCACCTGGTCCCATCCTGATTCCTCCTCGGCTGGCGTGCTTCTCTGTGTCTTCCTCCTGTGAGATGCGCATTCCCGACTGGCCACTAGGGGCATATGCGCACCATTTCCCTGGATTTAAGGGGCCAGCGCCAGTTTCCAATGCGCATTTGGCATTTCCTGCTCTTCGTTCCCAGTTGTTGGTGCCCATTCCCTATTTACACTCTGCTGTGCGGTCCCTAGGGAATATGGTTACGCTATCGTCTGCTGTACTTGCTTACAGCTATCCTGTCTACCTATGCTTGCTATCTGCTGTTCTTGCCTGGCTGTCCATCTATCTTGCTGCTCCCTGTTCCGGCTTCCTCCTGTGTTCTTCGCTTCCTGCTTTGGCTTTCACACCTAGTGCCTGTGTTGGGGGTAGCAAAAAAAAAAAATAACAATGTCACAGCAAAGTTCTAAGTAAACATGATCCAGATTTGTTATCTTGACGGAAATATGTGTGCACTATAAGAGACATGTCAGGAGAAATGACAACTCCTGTTAACATCCAGTCAAGGGGGAACTTTAGGGGAGTATGGAGGGGACTAGTTTGTGGGTGAGGGACAGTTCTCCCCACTTTTTAGCCACTTCAATAAAAATTAATTCATATGAAAGCATGAGAATACGGTAAGTGGGGATAGTAGAGCACAGAGGAGGAAGAAGTTAACCCTTTGCCTCCTATATTTCTGTGCATCTTGGGGGGACAGAGTAGGCAGCAGCCTCAAATGTCAGTGCTGAGTGAGAGCAGAGCTGATTGGTAGAGCAGGAGTCAGCAGGGGCTGCTTCACCATTCATAACGCTGCTCACAGTCCAGCACACTCTGTATCTGGGGGTGTATCTTTCCCTCCCCTTGTATACCACTTCCCCTATGCTCAGCTCTCCTGAGAGAAAAAGGGAAGCTCCTGCCGAAAACCAACTGCACCAGACTACAGGAGATAGTTAAGGAGGGGACAAGGGTGCCAGGCATTGTGTGTGCATGTGAGGGTATGTACTGTATATGTGAAATGTTTATATACTGTACAGCCATGTGTCTAGCCATGTCACGTCTTCCCTGCACTTATGCGTTGGGGAAAATGAAAGTGAATTGGGCCAGCCCTGCAGCATTTTAGAAGTATGGACTGGCCAGCGTGTACTTCTATAACACCCAGCATGTAGCAGAGTGCACAGTATGTCCAGCTATACGCCTTGTGAACATATCTGTTTCCTGCCGGATTGGATGCCGGTTCTGAGGCAGATCCAGCACTGAATCTGCCCCGGAATCAGCATTCATATCTTCTGCATTAACATACCCTTAAGGTATGTTCACAAGGCGTATAGCTGGACGTACTGTGCACTCTGCTATATGCCGGGTGTTTTAGAAGTACACGCTTGCCAGTTATACCCTATGTAAAATCAGTGTGGTTATTTAGATGACACTGATTTTACTTGAGTATTTTCGGTATGTACTGTCAGCACCTACACAGAATTCTTCAAGGCATTTTACGCACTAACAGCACTAATGGATAGGACGGAGAAATCTCTCCTGGGCAGTCTAGGGCATTTGCTCGTCGGAATTCTGCGTTTGCAAGTGCTGAATTTCCAAGAAGCAAACAACACTGTCAGTGCTGAAAAACCATCATGTGAACCCACCATAAGTGTGTAATGTGTCTGTGTTCAATATATGTATTTATACACACATGATTTCTGGGGAACCTTGTCTAATGTGGGATACAGTGTGTAATGTAATCTCTGGGGTATGCTGTAATATAATCTCTGTTGTACAGTGTGGAATGTAATCTCTGGGGTACAGTGAGTAATGCAGTAATATCTGGGGTACAGTGGATAATGTAGTAATCTCTAGGGTACAGTGAGTAATGTAATATCTGGTGTATGTTATGTAATGTAGTAATCTCTGGGGTAAGGTGTGTAATGTAATCTCTTGTGTATGGTGTGTAATGGTGTGTAATGTAATCTCTGGGGTACAGTGAGTAATGTAATCTAATCTCTGGGGTATGGTATGTAATGTAGTCTCTGGGATACAGTGTGATGTAATCTCTGGAGTACAGTGAATAATGTAATCTCTGTGGTACAGTGTAATGTTATCTCTGGGGTATGGTGTGTAATGTAGTCTCTGGGATACAGTGTGATGTAATCTCTGGAGTACAGTGAATAATGTAATCTCTGTGGTAAAGTGTAATGTAATCTCTGGGGTATGGTGTGATGCAATCACTGGGATACAGTGTGTAATATAATCTCTCGTGTATGGTGTGTAATGTAATCTCTGGAGTATGGTGTAATGTAATCTCTCGAGTACAGTGAGTAATGTAATTCGTTTCTAGGGTTCAGTGTGTAATATAATACATTTTTTGGGTACAGTGAATTATATTATTTCTTGAGTACAATGTGCAATTCATTTCTAAGGTGCAGATAGTAGTGTAATTTCTGTGGCTTCCATGCGTAATATAATTAATTTCTGGGGTGCAGGGAGTGATGTCATTTCTGGTGTATGGTATTTAATAAAATAGATTTTGGGGTACAGTATGTGACATAAGTGATTCCTGGGGGAACAGTAAGATTAGGTTATTTTCCTCATTCTGTTGTGTGTATAACAAATTTAATGGAGTAGAGACAGGTGGATGGAGGGAGGGTTAAGCAAAATTTGTTGTATTGCACAACACTTTTCATTTCCATCTAGAGGTGGAAATATTGTAGATGGGCTGGTTCGATTTCATTGCCAGGGCTGCTTTTTAGTCCCAGTCCGGCTCAAAACTTCAGTAATTAGAGAGCCACACATAACCTTACAGATTGCACCAAAAGTGTTTGCCATAAGGACTAGAGATGGGCAAATTGATTCTAACGAAGTGGACTTCGTTTAGAATTTCAGGAAAACTTTGGTTTTGAACGAAGTCGAAGTTTGGGGTGAGTCGCGGGAACGAAGCGTGCTTTTGATTGATAAAATGGCTCCAAGCACATGGTGTTACATGGGGCAAAGAACACTGGGAGGAATAAGGGCATAGCCTACATGACATGTGCAGAGATGAAGCCAATCAGAGACCGGCGGGATTCTGTGACGTCACCGCACTCATAAGCCCTGGCGCACGCTGGGAGCTCATACTGCCCATTGACTGAGTAGGAAAGGTGCTGCCAGGCTGCTTATGATATCTTTTACTAAAGAATCTTTTTATACAGCGTTTTTTTGGGGGGTGTCACAGCTTGTCTCAGAGACGCCCTTTCTTATTTTCTAATTCGTTTTTGGGGGTATTGGAACTGAAGCCCCATTGGCCCCAATGCAGTGCATATACTTTTTTAATGCTATCTGCTTACAGCACATTGAATATCCAAGGGTTTATCTAAGCCTTTTTCCATTTAAAGAAACAGCGTTTTTACAATCCAAAAACCCTTAATTTTTGGGTTTGCTCATTTCTTTTGCGCAATTAACCCGGGGTTAATTAAGCGTTTTTTCCTGTTGTGTTTATTAAAAAAAAAGTTCTTTTTCACCCGCCAAAAAAACATTTTGGCGTAGCATGATTCACAACCAAAGGGTTAATTAAAATTTTTTTTCTGTTGTTACCGTAAAATACACCCTTTTTAACACGCTAAAAACCCGGGTAATTTTTGGCAGCATTTTTCTTTTGCGCAATTTTTACTCCGGGGTTAATTTAAGCGTTGTTCAAACTGTTTGTGGTCACTAAAAGAAACTTTTTTTTCACCGCCAAAAAAAGACTTTTTAAAACCGTAGCATAATTCATAACCGAAGGTTAATTAAAATTTTTTTCTGTTGTTGTGATCGTAAAATTACACCCATTTTAGCACGCTCAAACTGGTCATTTTTGGTTGCTAAAATTCTTTTGCCAATTTACACCCGGGGATTAATAAGCGTTGTTTTTCTGTTGTGTCACTAAAAAAAACGTTCTTTTTTTCACCGCCAAAAAAGACATTTTACCTTAGCAAAATCATAACGAAGGTTAATTACAATTTTATTTTTGTTGTTACCGAAAAAAACATGCCATTTTAACAGCATAAAGCTGGAAATTTTGGCGGATATTTTTTTTTGTGCAATATACTCCGGGGGGGGTTAATTAAGCGTTGTTCTGCTGTTGTGGCCCTAAAAGAAACGTTTCTTTTTCACCGCCAAAAAAGTATTTTACCTGTACATAATTCATAACCAAAGGGTTAATTTAAAAGTTTTTTGTTGTTGTGTTTTGAAAATCTCCCATTTAACCCTAAAAAGCTGGTAATTTTGGTTGCCCCCTTTTTTTTTTGCGCAATTTAGATCCAGGGGTTAATATTCAAAACCAAGGGTTAATTAACCTGTTTGTGCTTTTATATTCTTTTAAAAAACACATGTTTTTTAAAGGCCATACAACAAATTTTTTCTGCCCCCTTTGTGGGGCACAATTTATACCAAGGTTACCCCAAACTTTTAAACTGGGGTTCTTTTTGGGTCAAATCAGGGTGTGTATTTATCATATCAGATATATTCATCAACATGTCGTACTTTTAAACAAACATATGTCAGCGAGAGGTGGGACTCTTCACCGGAGTGGGGTGGGACAAAAATTCCCGGAGCAGCCCAGGGCAGCACAGCAAGGGACGTCGCAGCAGGGCATCGGGAGCCACAACTTTCCGCTGTCACTAGCGCCGTATTTGACCAGCAACCCAAGGTTTTTGTTGGGTTTATAGGGCATCCACTTCCCCCAGATGACATCTGCAAAACCCCAGCCAAAAGTCGGTGGATCGTCAGACACAACCCCTTTGTTTGCAGGTCTGGGGGCGGGTCACGGCTCTCACCCGTCCTCAACCTGCCCCGTCCCTCCGGTTCCCCCACCCGGATCTACTATGTGGGCTGGGCTCAGCGCCATTTAAAGGATAACAATTTGAGGAGGGCAGTCAGAGCTACTTGGCATGAAGAAATGGGGCCAATATCCAATGCTTCTTGCAGTAGGCGAAAAAAGTATAGATTGGAGAGTGGCTGGGAGGTCATGTTTGGGGGGTCGCTTTTTGCATACCAAGACTGGGATGAGGGACAGCAATGACGATGAAAAATAAATCGATGATGATTTACCGACCGCACTTGGGGCCGGGTAAGCGGGGCTTCATCATCGTCAGCAGAAGGGGCTTCAGTTGCGCATCAGGCGCGCGCAGCCAGAAAAAGGTTGGTGGCCGTAGTCAGGGGAGCAGCAGTGTGAGGTCAGGGGCCCAAGCGGGTACGGGGTAGAAAACCCGCTTCGCGGTCCCAAAAAAGTGGGGCACAGGGGCTCAGCGAGGGGCAGCGGGGGTGTAGTCAATCAGTGCGGGGGCGTTGGCAGTAAAATCACTACCGGCGGTGTGGGAATTCTTGCTAAGAAAACCGGAGGAGCTGAATATGGGTTATATGTAGAATCTGTGGGATGAAAGTGAAGCGTGGCCAGGGAGCTAACGTTGCACCACGGCCGGCCCCTGCATCAACAATGCAGCGTTCACCATCCGTGGACTCGGGAGAGGAGAAAACATGCTCAGATGTGGTGGTCCATCCTGCGCCGCAGCACAGCAGCAGCAGCGCCGAGTGGCACGCATTGCCATTGCAGGCCAGTCAAGGCTCCACCAGCTCTGCAGAATGGAGCTGTTTCTCTTTGCCATCATCTCCGGTCCAGGAATGCTCTCGCTCCTCGGTTACTCAGGGCGACAGCAGCAGTCGTTTCAGCGAGGCGTTTGCAAAGAGGGGACAACAGTTTGCGTCCAACCATCCTAAGGTGCAGAAGCTGCCGTGCTCCGTCCAAGTTGTTGGGATGCAGTCCCTCCCTTTCCAAATGGTGGAACTCTGCACCATTCAGAGAACTAATGGCTTGTGCCGAGCCGGATGGGAGTTCCAAGCCGTAATTCTTTTCCAAAAAGGCGAAGGTACCAGCACTTCATAAATATTGTAAACAGAAGGTGGGCCAGTCCTTGAGCTTATCGGTTTGGTCCTCCTAGGTTGCACGGGGACAGCGCAGACGTCTGGAGCTGTAACTACGGTCAGGGCCAGTACATGTCCATTTTCGGCCCAATGGGTGTATGTGCTTCCTGCCCAGGCACACCATTCAACTTGGTCAGCTTTTCTCCTCAACGTTGTCAAAACTGGCTGCGGCTCATGCGCAATGTCCGCCCCTTCCTCCACACCACCATCATCTCAGCCTCCACAGTAGCGCTCTCATCATACCACATGTGTAGGCACAGCGTGTCACGCAGTTCTACACCTGGCTTACCTCGGCGAACGAAGTCACACGGGAGGAACTGCTCCTCATCATGCAGCAAGAAATCGATGTGTGGCTTTCTCCCGCGCCAACTGCAAATCGAACCATGGTGATGACAATGGAAGTAACATGGTGTCCGCGCTGCACTGAGGAGGGATGGTCCATGCGCCCTGCATGGCGCATGTGTTGAATCTGGTTGTGAAAAGGTTCCTGAAGTCTTCCACCGATCTTCAGAAGATTCTGAAAATGGCCAGGAAACTGTGCATGCACTTCATCCATTCCTACAAAGCCAGGAACACCCCTCCTCGAGTTGCAGCGGCAGAACGGCCCCCCCCCCAACACACCCTGATATGCGATGTTTCCACCCATTGGAATTCCAGCCTGCACGTGTTGGACCGACTGTATGAACAGAGAAAGGCCATTAACGATTTTTTGATGATCCAGGCGGACAGGAGTACTTCCCTGTGTAACTTTAATGTCAGCCAGTGGCAGCTCATGCGTGACACCTGCCGTTTGTTGAGGCCATTCGAGGAGGCTCACGTTATTTGTCAGTCGCCAGGACTACGGGATGAATAACGTCTTCCACTGCTTCATGTCCTGGAACAGATGCTGAAAAATCTGTCTGGGCAGGGAACTGGAGACGTGGCGACTACATCTCGCGGCCACATGAGTCCGGTGGGACTGAAATGGAGGAGGAGGAGAGGACATTGGAGTAGAAGCATTGTCTGGTGAAATGAGTGGATTTTCTACCCAGGTGACAAGAGAGGAGGAGCAGGAGCAGCTGGAGAAGGTAGATGGAGATGAGGAAGAGGAGGCAGATGACCCGCAAGCACCGTGGCAGTATACAGTGGAGATGGAGGCAGGGAGCCCCTCGGAGTCACTTGTGCAGATGGCCTGCAGCATGCTGATTTGCCTGGCTAGTGACAGTCAAATAGTTACCATCCAGCAGAGGGATGACTTTGGCTCTCCACCCTATTGGACCCTCGCTACCGGTCCAAAATGTGGAGCCTTTTTCCCAGCTATTGAGAGGGAGGACAAACTAAATACTATAGGAAATCCTCCATAGTCAGTTGGCCGCTGCCTAGGTGCGGCATCGTCCCTCCTCTGACAGGGTCTGACCGGGGGGTTCTTCAGCGCTTACGTACTACTGCCGCGGCTTGCTGGGAGTAGGTGGGGGGTAGGGGGGGTAGGAGCGAGTACCTGCTCCATCAGCAGGCAACCTAAGTCTGGGAGTCACTGATGAGCAGGTCCCTACCTTCACCCGCCTAGTGGGAGGGCAGTTGCCAGCAGCAGCAGGACCTGGAGCAGACCCTCAACCAAACAGGTGGTGGCCTACTTGGACAGCCTCTGCCACTCCAGTTAAAGATCCGCTGGACTACTGGGCAGCAAACTGGATGTGTGGCTACAAATTTGCCGAGTTTGCAGTGGAGATGCTGGTCCTGCCCGGCCAGTAGTGTGGACTTCAGAGCAGGTGTTCAGTGCGTGCAGGGGGGCTTCGTTACCTCAAGGAGCAACCCGCTGGCCACGGGAAATGTGGACGACAGACTTTGTCTAGATGAATCCAGGCGTGGATCGGCCAGGTTTACCACACACCAATGCCTTTAAAAGGAGTCAGACTTCGATCAGCCATGATGCCTCACCCCAAACTGTTGAGAAATGAGTCTGGGTTCAAACTACCTGCCCAGCCACTATTTTGGATGCGCCCACCCCGCCTGATGCCACACATCTGCTGCCAGTTTCTCCATCTGCCGACCTAACCATCTTTACCAGGAGACTGGTATTGCCACCAAACCTCACACCTGTCATGGTGCACCAATCTATGACCTCATGCTGCTGCTGCGCTGCCATGCTCTCCACACTGATTGTCTTTTTGCCACTCTGTGGCCTACTCCTGTTTTTACCACCTCCAGAATGTCATTGTGCAACTCTGTGACCTCATTCTGCTGTGGCTGTCGCCGTCACCTCCACACAATGTCATTGTGCAACTCTCTGACTATGCATGCTGTGCCATCACCTCCCCTCTATGTATTGTGCCACTCTGTGGCTACTACTGTTTTGCACATCTATAATGTATTGTGCAACTCTGTGACCTAATGATGTTTTGTGGCTGCCACCTGTCACCGTCCACACACTCGTCATTGTGCCACTCTCTGACCTCATGCTGCTGCTGCCGGACACCTCACTCTATTGTCATTGTGCCCTCTGTGGCCTACTACTGTTTTTCCACCTCCAGAATGTCATTGTGCCACTGCGTGACCTCATGCTGCTGCTGTGGCTGCTGCCGTGACCTCCACACTATGTCATTGTGCCACTGTCTGACCTCACGCTGCTGCTGTGGCTGCTGCCGTGCCCTCCACACTGTGTCATTGTGCCTCTCTCTGACCTCATGCTGCTGCTGCAGTGACCTCCACTCTCTGTCATTGTGCCACTCTGTGGCCTACTACTGTTTTGCCACCTCCAGAATGTCATTGTGCCACTGCCTAACCTCATGCTGCTGCTGTGGCTGCTGCCATGACCTCCACACTCTGTCATTGTGCCACTCTGTGGCCTACTACTGTTTTGCCACCACCAGAATATCATTGTGCCACAGCCTAACCTCATGATGCTGCTGTGGCTGCTGCCATGCCCTCCACACTGTGTCATTGTGCCACTCTGTGGCCTACTCCTGTTTTTACCACCTCCAGAATGTCATTGTGCCACTCTGTGACCTCATTCTGCTGTGGCTGCCGCCGTCACCTCCACACCCTGTCATTGTGCGACTCTCTGACCTCATGCTGCTGCTGCCATCACCTTCCCTCTCTGTCATTGTGCCACTCTGTGGCCTACTACTGTTTTGCCACCTCCAGAATGTCATTGTGCCACTCTCTGACCTCATGCTGCTGCTGCTGTCACCTCCACTCTCTGTCATTGTGCCACTCTGTGGCCTTCTACTGTTTTTCCACCTCCAGAATGTCATTGTGCCACTGCCTGACCTCATGCTGCTGCTGTGGCTGCTGCCGTGACCTCCACACTCTGTCATTGTGCCACTGTCTGACCTCACGCTGCTGCTGTGGCTGCTGCCGTGCCCTCCACACTGTGTCATTGTGCCTCTCTCTGACCTCATGCTGCTGCTGCCGTGTCCTCCACTCTCTGTCATTGTGCCACTCTGTGGCCTACTACTGTTTTGCCACCTCCAGAATGTCATTGTGCCACTGCCTAACCTCATGATGCTGCTGTGGCTGCTGCCATGCCCTCCACACTATGTCATTGTGCCACTCTGTGGCCTACTCCTGTTTTTGCCACCTCCAGAATGTGATTGTGCCACTGTCTGACCTCATCCTGCTGCTGTGGCTGCTGTCGTGCCCTCTACACTGTGTCATTGTGCCACTCTGTGGCCTACTCCTGTTTTGCCACCTCCGGAATGTCATTGTGCCACTGTCGTACCTCATGCTGCTGCTGTGGCTGCTGCTGTAACCTCCACACTCTGTCATTGTGCCACTCTTTGGCCTACTCCTGTTTTTGCCACCTCCAGAATGTCATTGTGCCACTGTCTGACCTCATGCTGCTGTGGCTGCCGCCGTCACCTCCACACTCTGTCACTGATGTTGCCACCTGAGCCCTCTGCTTGTTTTTTTCCAGCTTTCGCTGGCATGACTTTATCAGGCTACATTCCCGCTTCAGTTTTTTGGTCAGTTTTGCCCTCTTAAGTGCCCAAGGAATTTTATAGTAAAGCGATTCTAAGAGCGGCGGCAGTCATCTGCGTGTCATACTAAAACACAACATTGTACGAAGACCAAACCGAGGTCCCTCTTTATATTTAAGCATGGCACAACGTTCTACAGCACACTGCAGGCTCTGTGCAGCCTGGAAATAGCTGTTTTTTTAATGTGATTCATCCCGAAGCAATTTGGATCAAAACAAATTTTGTCGGAAAATTCGGCAAAGTCACCGAATCAAATTTTTGAGAAATTCACCCATCTCTAAACACAATGCGCCTATTGAGGCGCATAACATACACTAATAAAGATACGTTATGCGCCTCTGTTACGTACTGTGCCTCGATAGACGCATTATATACACTACCAATGATACGCTATGCACCGCAATTGCGCGATGCTTTTTTGTAGGCGCATTAAGTTTACTATGCAAGGTATACCAGAAATTAGATTTTTGAGAAGATCGTACTTTTAGGCACACTTTACACTGATTAAATGTGCCTAAAAACTGCTGCGGCAAAGCCAATTTTTGGACATGTCGCCCAAAGTCTTTATTTATTTTTACGTAAGTGTTTAAAGCTAATTGACGGGAATAACCCTTTAAATAAAGAGTCTCCCTTTTTTAATGTTTTGCTTGAATCTCTTTTTTTTATTCTTTATATTCCATCCATGTTAAGGACTTCTTTGAGACTCATAGGGACAAAACAAGGAATTGTCATGGGGGCTGGCGCAGGTGCCGTTGCCCCCCGCGGTCGCCCACCTGCCCGCAGGGGATCTGGCGTGTGTGCGCCGCAGCTGCCCGCGACCATCCCCCTGCTACCCGAGGTCCTGCATGGGCCACTTACCCATCATCGCTCATGTGTACCTGCCGCCTGTCCCCGGCCGCCGGCCGTCCAGCCCCTAGGGGCCAGCGAGCGTTCGTTTC
>JAODAL010066629.1:0-17673 GCA_025379985.1 Phyllomedusa bahiana | reverse complement strand
GGCCAAGAGACTGTCCCACCTAAATCGCCCTGACAGGGGAAGCAAAGCAGACCGCGGAGAGGGGGGCCCCAGGTTCCTAAGACAGTGGGGGAATCCCTGTAGGAAGCCTTGCGATTACCCCTGAGAGGATCTCCTCGACCCCCAAGGGTGTGCCCGGCAGAGCTTCGCAGTTAGGAGGTAAAATAAAGGCCCCTTTGCCCCTAGGGGGGAATTTGTTTCCAAGATTCAATTGGATGGACATTGAAGGGAACCCCTCCCCTTTCTTGGGGTCTCCTCATAGAGGGGGGGGAGGGGAGATGCGGGAAAAGGGGCCCCGGGAAATCGCAGGGGAAACAGGTGTGGCGAGACGGAGCAGTCGCCGATGGGGTTAAACGGATCAAGATTTTGCATCATGGCCACGGGTGGTCGCACGCTGACTCTGCTGGGCGCGCCGTCGAAACGTCCGGATTTTCAGGCAGAGGTACCCTGGCGGAACCCTGGCCATTGTACTGTAAGGGTAGGTGGATTCGCTGGCCCCGCTATTTGGTTGTAAGCCACTCGGGGAACGGATCTAAAGTCCCCCAGGTTTTCACCAGAGCCCCCCCCAAAGGGGGATGGATTGCTGCGGCGTGAGGCTACCGGTCGTTACCCTGACTTGACTTGCTACGAGGGCGGCCCTGGTGGGAATGGGGGTAGTGCCTTGGTTCCAGAAAAAGTAAACCGGGGAGCATTGCAAAAATTTTGCTATATGAGAGCACTTCCCCCCCATATAAAATTTAAAAAGCCTTAGGGAAGCACCCTTGCATCCTTATGCTTTAAACAACAATGGAATATTTTGCAAAGGATACTGTCACATTTTTTGCCAAAAAATCGCCGGGAAAGGGCTCAAGCAGTTCAGGGGTTTCCGTCCACAAGTTGGGACCGAATGAGCTTCATTGGCAAAAACTGGTAATGCTCCCGTTCCACCAGGGCCCCTTTTATTGGCTTCCTTTATCTTCCCCTCATTTTCCTTTACCGCTGGAGGAAACTCTCTCTGCTTTGGAGTGGGAATCTGCTCCAACAGACGTTGATTTTTTTGGCAAGGGGTTTTTCCATTGATTTGGGTTGTCACAAAATTTGCCCAAAAGATGCTTTAACATTGTAAAATCCCGCTAGTTTGCCCTGTAACTTTTGGGGGGCATGCCTTTTTTATGGTGCCCATACCCTTTTGTACACAATGTGGGGGCCTTGAGATGGCTGTAAGTTTACAAAGGCAGAACTTCGTTAAGGGAAGGGGTCTGGGAACATATACTGGGTTCCATGCCCCTTTTTTCCTTTTGTGTTTGTCTTTTTTGCCATGAAAATGGCGTTCCATCCCGAAAACTGGGGATCAGTATTGGGGACAAAACAGACAAAATACCCCTTGGCCTCTTTATCTTTTGAAATGCCTTCTGACCCCACCCTTGTGTCATCAAAGGGGTCCCTTTAGAATATGGGTTATCGAGTGGGGTTGTTTATTGGGGGCATTTTCCCCTCTTTGCTTCAGTTTGGACTTTGATGAGAGACCTATTTTGGCGTGACTGAGAGGAAGAGGGGTTAAAACCCCTGGGCAGGGTGTTTTGTTAACCACTGAAGAACAAATTGGCGCCGTCTTGAGAAAAGAGATGCACATTTAACCGACCAAGCATGGGAGGCCATGTTCAAAAATTAAATATTAAAAGGGCTGGAAAAAATTTTTATTCACATTTCTTTTGAAGAACTGTACTCCAAAGACGGGAAAAATCACAAGGTCCTTAAAATTCCCTTATGATTTTCTTTTCTGTAAAAATGGGGTTTTTAAAGGGAAGAAACCCGGTTGTTATACGGGGTGCCCCCAAAACTGCAGCAAGGAACTAAAAGTTTTAAACTGGGGTAGATTAGTAGGAAACAGGGGTAGCAGTTTGCTACGGGCCCCTTTTGAAAATAGGTAACTGGCGGTGTCCCAAACCCTTTTTTAAACCTGGGTCAAAGAAATGTAATATTTGTGGTGGCAGCAAGAACACCCCAACGGGGAACCAAAAGGTTCGCTGCGGGGCCCCGTTTTAAATAATGGGTCGGGGGGTACCGGGGGCTGGGGTCAGTAATCTAACAACCGTTTCAGGGCCCCACATGCAGCTTAAATCTAATAATGGGTCTCCCACCTCACTACCAGTCAGCACCTATTTTTAAATATCACTAGGCAACTTTTTGATAGGGCCACTGACAGGAGTACTGCCCTATTTGCACCTCTGGCTCCCTTTTTACAGTAGCCTGACTCCAAAACCAGCAGAAATGTCCTTATGGACATTCAGAATAAAATTAGCAAGAAGAAATCAGTATTTGAAACAATTTTTATTTGAATAGAAATAGCGAACATTTGAATATCGTTGATTTTACAGTTAGCATGACTTACAAAAGCAAAATGGGACCTTTTTAGACACTCTGTATAGAGTTTTTTTTAACGTGATTTTTGGAATCGGACCCTTTGTCTATTGCTTTCTCTTACAGCAGCATGTACCCCCAAAGTGTGCTGCAAGAAAAAGTGAGCCAGTCGGACACTCTTTCAATGTTTGAGGACCGAAATGAATGAAACAAGACTTTTTGAAATACGAGACCTTGACATATTGCTGTCTTTTACAGCAGCATGACCCCAAAAACCATTGACACTGCTTACATTTCAAAAAGAATGTGGTTAATTGGAATAAGGTTTTTTTTCAACAAAACACTTTTCTATTGGTGTCTTTTAGATAGTCTATGACCACAAAACAGGGAAAAATGCACCCTTTTTGGACACTCTGAATACAATCAGCTGTGTTCGGGAAAATACTTTGGGAAAGTATTTTAAATACAAAATACTTATGACCTAAAGATAATTTTAAATACAAATACTAAAACACTACTTCAAAAGTATTTTCACTAAATACTAAAATTACTTGAAAAATGTAACGAAAAATTTATAAAAACAAAAAAAATGGATCAGAGGCTCTTTTGCCCACTAGGATTTAGATCTACCCTGCACGGATATGTCTGTTGGCCCAGGATTCATGTGTGTCCGAAATCTATAGAAGATGTCTGTCTACATGGAGGATGCTACAAGTAAAGAGAAACATAGAGATACCTTCCTTAGTCTACTATGCCATTAATTTCAGGCATTTCGCCCCCGATATTAATTTAGTTTCATGTAACTCCATGTGCTTCACATATTAGCAGTGTTTTTTAACCCCATCTTGTCCCTTCATATTTAACCCATGTATGCCCTATATAAGGGTTACTAATATGTGAGAACACATGGGGGTACTAATAAAGACCTTAATTATGAAGATACCTATTATTTCACTCCATGTCTCTCACATTATCAGTTAACTCTTATTTGAGGCCTCACACAGGGGTTTTTTTATGGGAGGGGACATGATGGTCGGTTAAGTGCTATTACATATGAGGCACATGGAGTTACTAAGCTGTAATGCACATGAACAGACTTTTTATCTGCACTGGGGTATTTCCCCCTCGGCTTATACTCTGAGACAATACGTTTTCTCAGTTTTTTGTGGTAGTAATTTAGGGCCTCGCGCCTTATATCTGGGTCGGCTTATCTCGAGTATATACGGTAATTTTACGGAAGGGATTACGCCGATAGGGATGATTAAAAAATAAATATATTGCGCGTCACTACAAGGCGGTACTTGACGTTGCTGATCGCGTGGTTCATTTTCCCTCTCTCGTCGCACTCGCACGAGAAACGAGATGGATGACGTGACTCGCGCTGTTGTTTCTTTTTAAAGTGCGGTGAGTGCGGGTTATTTAATATACAAGACTTTGTTTTGAATTTAGATAGTTAAATTTAAAATTACTTAAAATACTTCTAAAGTATTTTAATTACAAATCACAAAATTACTGAATAAAAAAAGTTTTGATTACAAAAGTCTAAATACCTGGCTCCAGTATTTTGTGTGTGTACTTTTTAAGTTACTTGTATTTTAAATGCTCCCGAAACACTGAACAATCATGTCAATAAGAAATGAGTATTTTGAATATGTTTATTTAAATAGGGACTAATTTTTTACATCGTCGGAATGTGTAGTTCACATTGTGAAAGGTTAGAAACTGCTACTAATCTCGCTTCGCACATCGGCAACTGCTGCAATAAAATCTCATTCAGAGATCCACATTGATTCTTTTGATTTAAACAGGCAAACGATCACATTCTCAGTGAGGAAAGTGGATATGTTTGTCAGTTATCCACTCCGCCAGCATGTTATGCTGAAGGTCTGTTACGAGGATGTATGCGGCTGCTGGGCAGTCTAAAACCACTTTCTTGGGCATGCGAGCAAAGCTCAGGGCCATTCATCTATTTTGGACAACACCAGAAGAAGATTGGGGTTCCAGCGGGACTCCATGTCACAAAAACTCGGTGTTGAGATCTGGTAGTTGTGGACACCATTCTTAACGGCAGTCTCTGTGTGTCTGATTGTGCCCTGCTTTACAGATCATCTTGCGTTGGTGAGGTGGTATATAATGATTGCCAAAGGCTCACCATTGGCTTCTGCCAATGCCTGCTGCTGCCAACAAACAAATCTTCTTGACACTGCGTTGGTGCGATTATTAATCGGACAAAGTTGAACTCGGACCGGTTTTTATGTTGATCAGAATTTTTTTGATTACTCGGCGATATATTTAGGTGAAAATTCTGCGCATAATCTATTAATGTCGCGACCACTTTTGGCGCTTCACTGTCTTTTGGTGGCAAGCAAATCATTCTTAGAGAATAGTGCAGGGTGTGCTGGGTGCTGTGACCGTCATGACTGGGATGTGTATGGTTGTGATTGGTGTGGAAAAATCACATGGACCTTTCATATTACATAGACAGCCCTACGGTTCAGCCTATCAGTGTGTGTCTGGTATCATAAGAGCAGGACGGTAGTGCTCGGTCTCCTCTCAATACAGCTCAGCTCGAAACTGTTATCTTTGGCGCTTACATACAGCAAACCTATGGCCTTTTTTAGCTGTGAACATTAGAAACTTAGGTAAGAATAGAGAATTTCAGTTTTTAGTTTTACTTTAGTTAGGCTGAGAATTTTAAATGAGCATCTAGCGATGTACAGAGTGGGGGGCTGGGCGGGGGGAGGGCGGGGATAGCGCAGCGAACACAGACAGGGTCAGGCTGGCAGGCAGGCAGGTCTTTTGAAAGGAGAAGTGGATATTGTGCAGCCAGCCTCTGCTTTGACACTGCATTGAAATGCGTTTTTATTAACAGTTTTTGGCACTTTTGGTGAAATATTAGCTTGGTATTTGTGGACAACCATGTACTTATATTAGGATACAGATCTTTTCTATTAACTGCAGGTGTAAAAACTCACCTTTTATGATATGTCCACGATTTAATTATGGTTTTTTTCACTTTGGCGCAGCTCAGTTTTGTTCAAAGACCCACTTTGTACTTACAATAGGTACATGAACTTTGTCTAGTCACCGCAGGTGTATGTGTGTTCTCATAGGTGCCCAATAAAACTACTTTATATTATCCGTACAAATTTTTAATTAGGTTTTGTTCACTTTGGACGCAAGCTCCCTGTGCGTTGTTCAAAGAACCCACTTTGTACTCACAATTGGTAACAGACACTTTTTAGTCACCACAGGTGTATTTATAGGTGCAAAAACCATTGTTTTATTATCTGTATACAATTTAATTTAGGTTTTTGTTTCACTTTGGCGCTAGCCCAAGCTTTGCTCAAGACCCACTTTGTAATCACAATTAGGATACAGAGAACTTTTCTAGTCACCGCAGGGTATTTATAGGTGCAAAAACAACGTTTTTATTATCACGTACACAATTTTATGGTTTTGTTCACTGGGGCGCAGGCCATTTTGTGTTAAAAGATCTCCATTCTTTGTAAGGATATTACATACAGAAATGTGTGCTAGTATGTCTGGTGTTGTATTTTCTGTAGGTGCAAAAAACACCTATAATTAAACAGTACACAATTTAGTTAAGTGTCTTTTCACTCTTTTGGGTGCAGCCCAGTTTTGTTGAAAGAACCATCTTGTACATATATTACCTTACAGAAATTTGCTACAATCTAATCACAAATATAGTGGCCACACTAAAGACTAAGTAAGAAAACCTCAAGGTATACGCAGGAATATTGGGAATGCAATTACTGCTAAAGGAAAATATGAAAAACCTGGGACTCTTAGTTATACAGTATTTGATCGCAAAGATTGTATTAAGCTCACCTCCCAAAACATAGTAAGGGGATCCCGAGCAGGTGAGTCCCTCACTAAAACATGTTACCTCACTAGGCTGTCAATCCAGACTGCAACTTCAGGGAATGGTTAGGAAACTAGCAATTGGATTATATCTGCACTGGTTTAAAAGAGGGCAGCTGAGTGCAGCAAGCCAATGAGAATTGCCAATCTCAAATGAGACTACAAAACTTTAATACAGGCTGTGCACATCTAAAAATATATTTCTGAAAAAACGCAAGCATAGGTTGCACAATTGAAAAGGCATTTAGTATAACTTCTAACACAAATATCAGTGAACACTAAAAGATAAGTAAAAACTCCTCAAGGTATATAGGTATATTGGAAATGCATTACTGCTAAGGGAATTATGTAAAACATGGGACTCTTAGTTTACGTATTTGATCAAAGATGTATTAAGCTCACCTACCAAAACGTCAAGGGGATCCCAGAGCAGGTGAGTCCCTACATATAAGTGGTTTACACTCACTAGGCGTCCAATATCAGACTGCAACTTCAGGGTGAATGGTAGAACTAGCAATGTGGATTTATCATTGCAATGGTTAAAAGAGGCAAGCTGAGTGCAGCAAGCCAATGAGATTTCCAATCTCAAATGGGACTGTACAAAACATAATAAGGCTGTGCAATCTAAAAATATATTCTGTAAAAACGCAAGCATTAGGTGAACACTGAAAAGGCAATAGTATACATCTAACACACCTATCCAGTGGCACACTAAAGACTAAGTAAACACCTCAAGGTATATAGAAATTTGGGAAATGCATTACTTGACTAAGGAAAATATGAAAAACCTGGGTCCTACTTGTTTACCCAGTATTTGATCAAAGATTGTATTAAGTCTCACCTCCCAAAACGTCAAGGGGATCCCAAGAGCAGTGTGAGTCCCTACACTAAACATGTTACCTCACGAAGGCAGTCAATCCAGACTTGCTAACTTCAGGGAATGCGTAGGTAAACTAGCAATTGGAATATCCTGCAACTGGTTTAAAAAGAGTGCTAGGTGTAGTGCAGCAAGCCAATGAGATTGCCAATCTTCAAAATGGACTTCAAAACATTAGTCATGGCTTGTGCACATCTAAATATATTACTGACAAAACGCAAGTAGGTCCACACTGAAAAGGCAATAGCGCTACATCGATAACACAAATATCAGTGGCACACTAAAGACTAAGGTAATCTAACTCCTCAAGGTATATAGGAATATTGGAAATGCATTAGTCGCTAAGGAAAATATGAAAAACCTGGGACTTATTAGTTTACAGTGTGTGTGTGATCCAAAGATTGTATTAAGTTACTCCCAAAACGTCAAGGATGAGGAAATCCTCAAGAGAGTGTGTCGAGTCCCTACACTAAACATGTTACCTCACTAGGCGTCAATCCAGACTGCAAAATTCAGGGATGGTAGGAACTAGCATATTGGATTATCCTGCACATGGTTTGTGAAAGAGGCAGCTGAGTGACAGCAGGCCAATGAGCTTGCCAATCTCAAATGGGACTACAAAGTCATAATAAGGCTGTGACACATCTAAATATATTTGAAAAATGAACAGCATAGGTTGCACACTGAAAAGGCATTAGGTATACATCCTAACACAAATATCGTGGCACACTAAAGACTAAGTAAAAACCTACAGGTATATAGGAATATTGGAAATGCATTACTGCTTAAGGTAAATATGAAAAAACTGGGACTCTTAGTTTACAGTATTTGCTCAAATGATTGTATTAAGCTCACTCCCAAAACGTCAAGGGGATCCAGAAGACAGGTGAGTCACACTAAACATGTTACATCACTAGGCGTCAATCCTGACTGCAAACTTCAGGGAATGGTAGGATCACTTTAGACAATTGGATTATCCTGAACTGTTTAAAAGAGGCAGCTTGAGTTGCAGCAAGCCAATGAGATTGCCAATCTCAAATGGACTACAAAACATATTAAGGCTGTGCACATCTTAAAATTATATTCTCTGAAAAACGAAAGCATAGGTGCACACTGAAAAGGCAAATAGTATACATTAACACAAATATCAGTGGGACACACTTAAAGACTAAGTAAAAACCTCAAGGTTAACGATAGGAATATTGGAAAACGCATTACTGCTAAGGAAAATGATGAAAAACCTCGGGACTCTTAGTTTACAGTATTGATCAAAGATTGTATTATGCTCACTCCCAAACGTCAGGGATCCCAGAGCAGGTGAGTCCCTACACTAAAACATGTTACGTCCACAAAGGCCGTCAATACCACGGATCCCACTGCAACTCATGGGAAAGGTAGGATGACTAGCAATTTGGATTATCCTGCACTGGTTTTTTTTAAAAGAGGCAGCTGAGTGCAGCACCAAGCCAATGAGATTGCCAATTCTCACATGGACTACAAAAAAACATAATAGGCTGTGCACATCTAAACTTATTCTGAAAAACGCAAGCATAGGTGCACAACTGAGAAGGGCAATTGCAAATTGCCTTCTTCAGGTGTGCACCTATGCTTGCGATTTTCAGAAATATTTTAGATGTGCACAGCTTATTATGTTTTGTTAATAACAGAAATTTGCTTAGTAATTGCAGTGTATTCATAGGTGCAAAAACCCACCTTTTATTATCCGTATACATTTTCTCAATGTAGGTGTTTTTTTTATTTGGTGCGGCCCAGGTTTTTTTTCATGAGCCACCTTTCGCTACAACTTAAATTTCAATACAGAAATTTTGTAGTTACTGTTGGTGTATTTCATTGGTGCAAAAACCACCGTTTGTGTCAGGGCTGGACTGTGCTCAGGCTCTAGGGATCTACAGGCTGCAGCAGCTGATGCACAATTCACCATCTTTGATACATTGCTGCTGACAACTCTGTGACTGACAGGGCCCAGCCATTCCTGACGGGGGCGATTGCACCAGCCAATGGGAGGACCCGGAGGCCGCTCCATCAAGCTGCAGGGCGCGGCGGTTGTCCAGGAAATCCCATTTTAAAACTCCTTGAAGGCTGGGTGCTCGTGCCTGTGCTCGCTTTTACTGGCTACTCGTGTTTCTTGTTCAGTTATTGTGTTTTGTTATAATGTGTACCTGTCCTCGGCTGGTTCTCCTGACCCCGGCTTGTGTCCTGTTTTTGTGCTTCGCTTCTTTGGTCTTTGACTCGGCTTGTTTAGTTTATCCGTCTGGTTCTGATTTGTGGATTTGGCGTTCCTATGTGATACTTATCGGGACCTGTATGACGATTCTTACTTATGAAGGACACCAGCAATTTAGCAGAGCAGGGACTGTCACCCAGTTTGCCGTCTGCCGCCCTAGGGACAGATCGTCAAGTAGGAAGGAGGGGAACAGTGGGATGTGGTTTTTCAGTTGGCTCACTGCACCCTCCCTTGACGTTGACAGTTTGTTGATCGTTAGTATAACTTTTTACTTAGCTTGTATTGCACATGGTGCGCGGCCTAGTTTTTTTTCATATAGCCACGTTGTACGACTAATTTTCTAGAAAATGTTCTCGTATAATTTTGAATAGTTTTAATTGATTCGGTAATCTCAGGTTGGCGCATAGATAGCGCACTTGTATGATAGTTTGTTGAAAACTAATCCACATTCCTAGTCCTTACTGGGCATGTTGTAAATCCATGGGAACTGAAGGAGAACACTGTTGATTTTGTCTTACGGTTCTTCCACCAGACCGCATTTCACAGGGTATTCGCTAGAACATTTCAGTTTCTGTAATCCTAGTTGGCTCTGTGGAAATTAGAGGTATTTTAAGAATAGCTGTATTTGCCGTCTTTTAATAAGAGACTGTTCAAAAACTTCTTCCATACTTTCTTATTTTTTTATCTCTTACTGAACATGCGAGCGAAAATGCCATTGTGTGGTAAGCAAAGAGGGGTTGTAGGACATGGAGGTAGAGGTACGAGAGAATGGTGCTCCGTTCCAGTGCCTGGCGACAATGCAAGACTGGGCATCGTCGGTTGCAGGACGTCAGGCCTGTCATCGCTGGGTCAGGCCCCTGTGAATCTCAGTAGAACGAACAGCGTCGGCCATCTGTTCTGCAGTGGTTAATGCAAACCTGCATGCTGCTGTGTTAAGGACAAGTATAACGTCTATGTCCAGTTCAAACTAAAATGGTGGTTCACAGACTCATTTTTCTGACCAATTTTTAAAAATCTGGAGGTCTGTTGCAGGTTTGGGCTCATTTGCTGTGGCCCAGGGACAGGGATAGTCTAATGTCCAGTTCAACTTAAAATGATGTTTCAAATCATTACTGCCTGTCTCGCAATTTTTAATTTGTGGGTCATGCAGGTGTAACGGGTCATGCTGTGGTAAATAGACAGGGATAGAATGACATGGTCTGTGACTTTTTTTTTTTGCCTGATGGTTTTATAACCTAAGTGTGTTGCTCCTGAAGATGTCGCACGTATCCATGTGACTGTTGTGGACTGTTAATCCAGTTCTCGCAGCACTGTTTGGGGTGTAAGAATGAAGTGTTGTTCCTCTACATAGAATTTACATGGTCATCGGCGATAATCTATTACTCGACTCTCGGAAATCGTCTTGATAATTGACGATATCGACTATCGATCCGATTACGATAGTTGACGTAATCGCTCATCACTACTTGCCACTCTACTGCTGTCACGTTGCTGACGTTGTTTCACTGTGACATTAGAACGTGAAGCAGACACAACAGATGTCTCGAGTTGATCAATGAACACAGTTTCAAATTCATACCTTTCTACTGTTCAATTTGTGTGGGTGGAAGGAAATTGCTGACTTTCGATTCGTAACATGGATCAAGGAGGATGGCCACCCAGTAACTGCAGTTCATTTTGATTACCTTAATGCGAGGATCATGTTGCAGGTAATGGAACATCCAAGAGATGCAGCCAGGATTTCCCAAGCCTCGGGATCAAGCGTCCTCCGCCTAAAATCTGTGACAACCTCTTTCCACCGTAGAGACATTGGTGCCGTTCGTGTCCAACCTTGCCTCATCTACCGTTTCCTCATCCTCAGCATCAACACAGCCCTGGCTAGCCTCATACACTGTACTCTGAGAGCTGAAGTGCAGCCCTGCACCAGCCTTGGACCCCAAACCACCGGCTAACAAAGACTTACAAAGTTGGGAAACTGTCGGGCCTTCTAGATCTGGCAGCGAGTAAGGCTCTGTGTCCGCATCTGTGTCCGCCTCGTCCTCCGTCACTGCTGGGACCTGCTGTTCCAAACCAACACTTGTTCCAGAACAAATATCACCATAATGGTCATGCTGACAAGGGCATTGACCTGACTGGCCATTTTGGTGGCGTCTTCAAAACTGGCAAGAATGCCTCCACTCTCTATGGCTCAACACCTCGAGGTCCGCAGCACTGCTTGTCATGCACCACTTCATACTGCGTAAGGGCATTACGATGCTGCTACTGCCACAATCACTGGAATTCCAGCATGTTGCCACATCAATAATGAGATGATTGACGGGGAGGCCAAGATGATGCTGCAATGCAGCCAGTAAGGCCGAAGATGAGTGCGAACGCCGGAAGTATGAGCTTAGACCTTGAGCCTTCCTCAGCAGGCAGTCAAGACCCTGGTAGCGCCTTAGAAATTTCTGCGCGACCAGGTTCACGACGTGTGCCAGGCAAGGGATGTGCTCCAGCCTACCGATCTTAAGGGCAGCAAGGAGATTTTTCCCATTGTCGCACACCACCTTTCCTGGCACCAGGTTCTTATCACCCAGCCACTGCTCGGTCTCATTGTGCAAAGCCATCCACAGCTGTTGAACTCTGTGTTGACAGTCTCCAAGACACATTAATTTCAACATGGCCTGCTTTCTCTCGGCACGGGATGCTACCCGTGGAGCTTGGGGATATGAAACCTACACCATCCCAGCAGTGTGGAAGAGTGCGCCGAACCTGAGACCCACCATCATCACCAGAGACATCCACCCAACTCACCCAGTGAGCTGTCACAGAGATGTAGCGCCCTTGACCGTGCTTACTAGTACATGTATCTGTGGTCAGATGGACTTTGCTGGACACAGATACAGCCCACGCACTGGAGATTTTTTCTGACACGTGGTTGGCCAGGGCAGGGATGGCTTTTTGGGAAAAGAAATGCCTTCTCGGCATCTGGTATTGGGGGCTGGCAGGGGCCATGATGTGACAGAACCTATCTATTTCCACCAGTTGGAAAGGCAACATTTCAAAGGCCAAGTGCCTGGCAATGCCAGCATTCAGGCTTTTGGCTTTAGGATGGTTGGGGTGAAAGCGTTTCTTCTGCTCCCACACCTGGTACACAGAAGGCTGGCTGCTAGACTGGCCGCTGTACAGTGTTCAGGTCAAACTGGTGGAAGGAGAAGGAGTAGGCTGTGTCTCTGGTGGTGGTTGTGGTAATCGGGCGACAGTGTGTGGCACTGGGGCTGATGCTTGCTCATGCCACTCCAGGACATGGGCAGCAGAGGAACGCTTGGTCTTGAAAGTGGCGGAGGAGGAAGAGACAGAGGGTTTCACAGTGATTGGAAGCCCAGGACCTGTTTTCTCTAAGTGATTCCTCTTGCTTTAGATGCTCGCTTTGGATGCAAGTGCCTGTTCATGTTTGTAGTGGTTAAATGCTTTAGATTCTTGCCTCTACTGGTGCATTGATGCCAAATCCGGCATATAACGTCGGTTGGCGAATCTGAGGCTTGATCAAAAAGGCCCAGGCTTCACAGGTCCTGGACCTCTTCAATGGTGATAACCTAGAAGCGGTTTTTCCCCTGCCACCACTGACCATGGCTGGCGGATTAATCTCAGTGGACTTCTTCGACCTCCCTCTCCCTTTCTGAGGCTGGCCCGTACTGACACTACCCCATCATCTTCCTCCTCGTCCATTGATGAGGCACTCGCATGCAAATGCTGCTGAAAAGACCACATTGGATCCGCAATGTCATTATCAGCATCATCATCATCACAGGTGACTTCCTCGTCCTGACAGTCTACATCCTGAAGCTGTGGGCTAGAAGTCACAGGGAGTGCAAGGCGTTGCTGACCGTTGGGGATTTCTGCCGACTGACCAGCTTCCTTCTCCTCTGACGGCATCAGCAATTGGGCATGAGAGCACACAAAATTATCTTCTTTGGCCTCTTGATCTTTTGAAATGCCTTCTGACCCCAACCCGCATTGTGTCATCAAAGAGCTCTTCAGAACATGGATTATCCACATAGTCTGTACAGGGGTTGACATTTGGGCCTTTTTCTTGGGGGTTCGACGAGCGACGATGAGAAAATGATTTTTTGGGCCGTGACTGAGAGGCGAGGGGGTAAAAACCGAGGGTTTTGCAGGTTGCTTAACACTGAAGAACAGATAGCGACACTCTGTATTAGAATTCCGGGTAAGCGACCAAAACTCCACGCCCAACCCCCCCCCTTGCTTACTTCCACCTCTACTTCTCTCCATGTTCAAAAGAAAAAATATTAAAAAGGTCTAGAAGATTTTTTCACAGCTCTTAGTAAATTTACTGCAAAGACAGCAAATCACAAAAGTTCTGTGAAATATCTGTGAAATGCGGTCTTATGGAATAACTGTAACACTGAATCAACTTTGTTCTTGCTTCAGGCCCTTTTAATTTTACAACCCAAGTAGGACTAAATAGACTTTTTTTACGGGAAAACTCTGGGAAAATGGTCTTTTCCCACAACTGATAACCAGGGGGAAGAATAAATTTTTACGGATTACAAAGAAATTGTTCCTTTTTGAAAAATGCAACCAGGTTTGAAATAAAAAGTTTTCTACGAAATATTTTTGAAATGTGGTCTTTTCCCCCAACTGCATCCCGGGAAATCAAATGAATATTTTTTTTACGGGGTACTAAAAAATGTGGCTTTTTGGACAATGACAAACCCGGGGGAGAAATAAACAGGATTTTTTAAAAATTTGGGAAAAGCTTTGGGTTGGGGTTTATGGGAAAAACGGGGATTTTCACCCACTTCCCCCCTCAAAAAAAAATACACTGCAAACGAATAAAGGGAAGGAAGAAGTTTTCTGCCAAAAGGTGTACAAAGCTATGTCTTTTAGGGTTGATGTGCTAAGTGTCCTGTACACTGACTGTCCATATCACACTGCAGCACAGACGTTGTGGCCAAGGAGTGACATTTTCCAGAATAAAACTCTATAGAACAGTGATTTCTTATTAGAGATTAACTTAGTTGTGCCTGATGCAGATGCTGCCCCTTCCCCCTCCCCCCTCAGAAACTGAACTGAGGAAGTCTAGGGCAATGCAGCTGAATCTAAATTTCTGACTAATACTGTCTAGAATTGCCTAATATTGCAGTACCCTAACCTAACTAATCTATCCAGCAGCTTTTCCTTTATGAAAACGCTGGCAATTGGTGTCTGCCTGCTTTTAAAAAAGCGGTGCAGAGAGAGAGAGATGCGTTCAGTTCACAGTATGGAAGCTAATGGCATCCAGCAGGAAGTACAGTGACATAGAGAAAACAGGGTCATGTGATTTTAACAGCCAATGAGAACCCTACACCCCCCACTGGTGATGTTGTTGTCCCCCCTCTGTGCTCTGCGCTGACTGGCTGGCTGCCAAAAGTACAGGAAGCTGCGAAAATGGCGCCATCTGAATCTGCGATCATGATTATTGATAAGGTTTTAAGGGAAAAGAGAAAATCGAATCAAGACCTCGATAAATGTGAATATTGGCGCAATTTCAACTTTTCTCGATTAAATTGCTCACCACTATCTGGGAGTCCTTCATGTGTTTTTTTGCAAACTGTATGCAGGCTTTCATATGTCATGCGCTGAGGAGAGGCTTCTGTCAGCACACTCTGCCATAAAGCCCTGACTGGTGGAGGCTGCATGTAATTTCTCCCATCTCCCTACTGCATCTCTGGAGCTCAGCCACAGTGATATTGGGGTTCTTCTTTACCTCTCTCACCAAGGCTCTTCTCCCACGATTGGTTAGTTTGGCTGGAACGCCAGCTCGAGGAAGAGTTGTGGTCATCCCAAACTTCTTCCATTTCAGGATTATGGAGTACACTGTTCTTTTAGGAACCTTGAGTGCTGCAGAAATTCTTTTGTAACCTTGGCCAGATCTGTGCCTTGCCACAATTCTGCTCTGGGGCTCCTTGGGCATTTTCCCTTTGACCTCATGATTCTCATGTGCTCTGACATGCACTGTTAGCTGTGAGGCTTATAAAAGACAGGTGTGTGCCCCTTTCTGATCAAGTCCAATCAGTTTAATTAAACACAGCTGGACTCCAAATTTAAAGGGGTAGAACCATCTCAATAAGGAAAAAAGGAAATGGACAGCATGTGATTAAATATAGGTGTCACAGAAAAGGGGTCTGAATATTTTGACTATTGATATTTTTCAGTTTTTTTTTTAATAAATTAGCAAAAAAAAATTTTTTGGGAACTTCCCAAAATTGCTGCAATGAAACCAAGATAAAAAATTAAAAAAATGTATGGGGTCTGAATACTTTCCATCCCCACTGATAAATATATTTCCCCAAAGGGAAATCACAAAACTCCTCGTCCAAAAATAAAATGAATTTATTTTCCCGCATTCCCAAAGGCAACGTTCAGCTCAAGAGCCCTTTTCAAGCTTTCTGAGCCCAAAAGTTGCCTTTGGACATGCTGGAATAAAGTCATTTTATTTTTTGGATCAAGGAGTGTTGCAATTTTCCTTGGATATTTTATGGGACTAGTGACTCAGGTCATAGTTGTTGGCACCCGCCTTTTCCTAACTTTAACAAGTGTGCTGGCTAATAGTAGTAAGGTGCCTGATACATATGTCCCTCTTTCAAGCAAACTGGAACACTTAAAGAGAGGAACAATAAAAAAAACAGTGACTAACAACTATGTTTGTATGCTTGCTTATAAACAGAAGGCTGCATTCACTGAGTAAGACCAACCACTGGACTCCTAAGCCCATAGAAATTCAATCAAAAGATTAAAAATCATATTTATCTTTTATTCACAAAGCTATATACAGTAACTAACAAAAATGAGTACAAGACTCACATTTTTGTAAATATTGTATTAAATCTTTTCATGGGACAACACTGAAGATCTGACACTTTGATACAATGCAAAGTGGTCAGTGTACAGCTTGCATAACAATGTAAATTTGGTGTGCCCTCTAAATAACTCATCAATATCTAAACTGCTGGCAAAAAAGTGAGTACACTCCTAAGTTAAAATGGACAAATTGTGCACAATTTGCCATTTTCCCTCCACGGTATCATGTGACTCATTAGTGTAACAAGGTCTCAGGTGTGAATGGAGAGCAGATGTGTTAAATTTGGTGTTATCGCTCTCATACTCCATCATACTGGTCACGAGAAGTTCAATATGGCACCTCATGGCAAAGAACTCTCTGAGGATTGGAAAAAAAGAATTGTTGCTCTACATAAAGACGACCTAGGCTATAAGAAGTCTGCCAACACCCTGAAACTGAGTTGCTGCATGGTGGCCAAGACCATACAGTGGTTTAACAAGACAGGTTCCAGTAAGAACAGGCCTCGCCATGGTGGACCAAAGATGTTGAGTGCAAGTGCTCAGTGTTATATCCAGGGATTGTCTTTTCAAAATAGACATTTGTGTTGAAGAGATATAATAGAATATTTACAAAAATGTAAGGGGTGTACTCACTTTTGTGAGACACTGTGTATCAATCTGCTCAGCTCCTTCTACTCTCTAACATAATGTTGATATACTGGATAGTACTGTATATTTATGCTGGCAGTTTTTTTATGTAAAACATAAAATCCCTTTTAAGATCTACAAAAACATGTTTAAGCATCAAGCAAGTTCTTCTTCCAGTGTGAGTTGTCATTGTCTTCGGATGTAATGTCAATAGTGGCATGGGGTGCTATGTTGAAATCCCTGCTAATAATAATGGTGCTTAAGTTAGACTGTTTAATCAATTTAGAGAGATTTGGAGTTTGTTTGAAATGAATAAATTCGCTAGTGAGTAATCTGCATAATAGAACAATCAAGGATTAGGTATCGTCCCTCAGGATCAGTGACTACTTGCTTGAGGAAGAAAGCAAGAGTGTCTTTAATAAAAATATATGAGCGAATTTAGGGTGGTGAATGTTGGGGGCCTTGTCTTTATGTACATGTGTCTCTCGGGCCACATTTTTGATTCAGTGCTTCTTTCTAAAGCGGTTACTGTTAAAAGGGCTATTTAATCCCTTCACATTTAAAGAGGTTATCCTAATGACCATGGAGAAGGGATAAGGACTGGCAAGAGACTAGAGCAAATACTTGCACACAACCTGATTGCATCCTTCAAAGACCTTTCAAAGAGGATCTGTGGATTGGAAAGGTTGCGAGGCATTCACAAGTTTCTGAGTGATCGACAAAAGAGTCAAAACTAACTACCAGTGTAACAGGCAAAAAAGAATGGAACAGTAGGTGAATTGCCCAAATCTAAAAAAGTAGTGATAGTCACATTAAATGAAGGTGTGCAAAGTGGGGA
>JAODAL010066628.1:0-17673 GCA_025379985.1 Phyllomedusa bahiana | reverse complement strand
TGTTGGAAATACAACCCCATCTGCATTTTTTAATTAAACAGGGGGCATGAGGGGGGGTTTTATTTTCCCCCGCAGCTGGAGGGCCGCCGTTTGACACCCCTGCGGGCCTAAACCATTCCTAAGGAACAACTTTTGTGTTAGCTTAACACATATATCAAATAGATTTTTGGAAATGTGGAAAACATTTTCTGAAAACATGTCCATAAACAAATGTTTCAAAAATAGATGAAAAAATATTGAATATTTGCAGGTTTTCAGAAAAGTACAAAACATATACTGTATGTCCTCATTATAAATAATTATAATGTAAGATACTGAAAGCTGTAATAACAGGAACATGTGAAGAACTCGTGGGAGGAAAACATGAAATTCTAACATGCATGGTCCCAAAGGAATCCCCATTTTCTCCTCTATTTTTCATACAAGGCATAATTGCCCATCATCTTATGTAACGTATGACTGGAAGCTTCCAAACCTTCTGCCGTTCTTACCTGACAGTCCCGGAACACGTCATGTTCGCTCTCAGATATATTCTCACCAAAGATGTAATTTGTCTTATAATAATATCTGACCTTATAAAGAAGCCCATTGTCTCATCTGTTATAGCACTTTCTTTATCGGATTCTAATTTACATTGGGTGAGCATGGAAACGATGACCCGGCCCAGTCTGGGTATTTTACTCATTTATTCGTGAAAAGGTTACAACCTTGTAGGGTATTTTTTTTTTTTTTTACTTTTTATTACCTTGGAAAGTCATTGTCAGTGGTGACACAAGAAGATAAAGCGAAGAACGTGGTGAAAGCAGCTGTAATTAAAGAAAAATGTACCCTTTCTTATCAAAGAGATGGATAGCTTTTGTGTTGCCTGAGTTGACCATCAAAATGGCTTGATTCTTCTCTTTATGCTGTGTACAGGATCCTTGATAAGCACATACTTTTTGTGCTAACGTGAAGATTATAAATCTGGCCAAATATTAGCCGGCCTAGACTATTGCGACATCATTTTCTGCAGCCTCCAATCTAAACCGTTTGCTTTCCCCTGAACCATCATCAACTCTCTTCTTCTTACTCATTTGCCTCTCCCCTCTACGATTGCCTGGCTAATTATTGCCCAGTGACATCAGCTCAAACCATTAAAGTGGTTTTGCCACAAAGTAAAATTGCCGTGGGAAGTTTGTAAATTAAATAGTAAACATTTTCACCATTCATCATTATTAAAAATTCGGGCCCTTTTTTTGTTTTGGGCTCCTTTAGTGCCCCAAAGGGTTTACACTCATCTCCAGGGGATACAACCGGGGCTGAAGCTCCCAGTCCTGGTCCGAAACATCCTCAAAACATCACCTCTCCTCTCGGGCAGCAACTGCGTGTTTCAACCCCTTGTGCATCACTCTCCCTTCCCGTCCTCTGTACCCCTTTAAAAAAATTTAAAGTCAAACATGCAAATTTAAATTTTTTAAAAGAGAAACCTCAATGAGGCCCTGTGCATTGAAAAAGAAAATAAAATTCACAGGTTTGGTTCCGCAGAGATTTAAACCCCTAGGATCCTTGACCCCTGGGGGCAAAAACTTTATTTTATAAACCCTACATTGTAACTACTCACAGATTGTTACATAAACAGACCTTTCTTTGACTAGAGAGAGGAAAAAACCGGGTGATGTCATCCGCGGGCCCCATGTTATGAAATTTCAAACAAAACAAACCCCTTTCCCTTCTGAGCACACAGGCTAAAGGGAACTAAAACCCGGGGGTACGGAATGAAATCGTGGAAAAACCCCTTTTAACCATGATTTTAAAATAGCTCTTTTATAACCTGACCCAAATAAAACTCTCCCTTTAAAATCCCAAATTTACCCCCTTTTTCACTAAAATCTTCGCCCTCACAAGCCCTTCTTTTAATCACCTCCTTGCATTTTTTAAAATACTTGAAAAGGGCCAAAAAAAGACAAAACATCCTTCCAGTTAAGCCTATGTCCAAATACTTTTTGATCCAGAAGAAGGCAAAAAAAACCCTAAAGGTAGAACCCTCTTTTTTAAAAAAATTTCCCTTTCCCAACCCCAAAACTGGCAATCATAATAAAACCCGGGGATCAGCAAGCTTCCCACGTTCTAGCAATATAACTTGTTTTTATTTAAAACACACTAAAAAGGGCGTCCAAAAACCTTTTTGAACTGGGTTAGTAAAATTAAACCATGCCCTATAAAGACCTCTAAAAATTTCTTCTGAAGGGGATTTCAAACTTCAAAGCTCACTTTCCCAACATATTGGACTCTATTGCACATTGAAAACCTTTAAAAGTAACACGAAAACCCATCTCTTCAGGATAGTCTAAAACCAAAAAAAAGGCCCCCCCTTTTTTCCCCCGCCCAACAAAAAACATACACAGGACTCCTTTTCCCCACCTTCTGTCCCCCTTCCCTCCCCATTGTTTGATTGTAAAGCCCTTTTGGCCCAAAAATCCCTTTTTCCAATGTGTCAGTGATGGTTATCAGACTTGATTTTGTCTTGTGTCTTATACGTAACTCACTTTTTGGATGTAAAGCTCCCTGGAAATTTAATTTTAAAAACAACAATAATAAAAATAATAATTAAAGGTGATTATGATTAAGATGACCGAACAACTCGACAGGGGCCTTTGGTTTTTGAGTGGTGTGCCCCAGGGGTCATGTTTGGGGGTTCCCCCTTTTTTTAAATGTATTTTTTTAACGTATAGTGGGAAGGGGGCAATAGCACGGGTTTTGATTTTTTGCAGATGACCCAAGCTATGCGGGTAAAAGGCCCAATTTTTAGGCAGATGCTCCTAAATTGGCCCAAAAAGACCTGGGCACAAAATGAGTGCTTGGGCAACCACTTTTTCAAATGGGGTTCCAAATTTGGGTAAATGGAAGGGTTCCCGCAAAACTTGGGGAGAAATTTAATCACAGCAACATATGTCCTAGGGGGGGGAAAAATGGGGGCAAACCTTGTTGAAAAGAATTTTGGGGCTTCTTTTGACCCAAAACTACAAAACAGCATGCAAAGCCCAAAAAACTGCCTTTTAAGGCAAGTAAAAATTTGGCGTGAATTAAAAAATGGTTTTGGGGCTCGTGGGGCAAGGATGTCATTCTAACCCCGGGACAAAGCAATTGAAGCGTCCTCACTTAGAATTAAACTGTTCAGTTCGGGCCCCAGTTATAGAAGGAATGTAATGGAGCAAGAGATGTACAAAGACGAGCAAAACCAAAATTTAACGGGGGAAAGGAGCATCTTAGTTTTTTTTAGAAGAGTTAGTAAAAAATTGAACTTATTTATCTTTAGAAAAGACAGCTTCGGGGGAACAATGATTAAAAATTTTTTAAAAAATAAATAAATGGGCCCCCACAAAAAGTAAGGGGGGAAAAAATTTCAAGTGAAGCCCCCTCAAAAAACAAGGGGGCATTCCCTTCGGCTAGAAAAAAAAGGATTAATCCCCCAGAGGGGAAGAGTGTTTTTTTTCACTGTAAGAAAGGGGAATTCCCTTTTAAAAAGCCCCCCTGAGGAGCTGGTTTACGCCCGGAATTGTAAGAGTAAGAGGGTTAGATACCTACCTTAACTAAAGAATATTAATACATATTTACTATGTAAAATTCTGGATCCCGGCTGGGGGAGGGCCCTGGGGTCCCAGAAAGGGGGCCCCCCCACTGGAAACAGATTGGGGGCTTGCCTAAGGGGGGGGGGGGGGGGGGGGTTTAGGGGGATTAACCCAAATTTAGGCGGGCTTAAAATTTCCTTTACTCCCCCCCTCACCCACATTTTCCCCAAACCCTTTGGGTTTAACTAATGGGACCTTCTTTCAAAATTAAATGACTATGGGAACCAAAGTAAAACTTGTTCTAACCAAAAACCTATTTTTCCTGAACATTTCTTAAACATGTAAGCTCCAATGAGTCAAGCGTGCATATGTTTTCCATGTGGAGTGGGATAAAAACCAATGCCCAATACTTGTGGCAGCGGCTTATCTTCCAAATAATAAAAGGATTGGGAAGTTTTAAAAACCACCTTTTAAATCATTACTTGCTTAGAAAAAATACTGTAATAATTATGGATCTGATATCTGACAAAGGGTTTAAAAAAAAATTTGACAAAATGATGTTGGAAAATTTGGTGTGCTTTTCCCCCACCATTAAGCCCCTTTTTGAAGAAAACATGTTTTTTGATAGAAGATATTAGAGAAAAACCTGCTTTAGGGGAAAAAGGGCATTGGGTGACATTATAATGGGGGGGGCCCCAACATTTTCTGTTAAAATTTTTGGGCCAAAAATAATGTATGAACAGGTGCACTCCTAACTTTGGCGTGATAAGTCCTTTTGTGATGAACCAAAGACACTTTTTAATCTACCAAAGATTTGGGGCGTTCTTGCACCATATTATTAGAAGTAGACACATTTCTGATTCTTTGACTCGAAATCTAGGCGCAGAACAGCCAGACCAGGTTAAAGGTGATCTTCCTGAGCCTGAGTTGTCGTAGTGGAACTACAATGCGCCTGTATATATGACCTGCAGAAGATCAGCCAGACCAGGGTAAAGGTGGTGCCTGAGCCAGACTTGTGGTATTGTCTCTACACTGCGCCTGTATGTAGACCTGCAAAAGAACAGCCCAGGGTAAAGGTATGCCTGAGCCAGACTTGTGGTTTGGCTCTACACTATCCGTATGTATGACCTGCAAAAAGAACAGCCAGAACGGGGGTAAGGTGGTGCCTGAGCCGATTTGTGGTTTTGGGCTCACACTGCCTGTATGTAGAACTGCAGAAAACAGCCAGACAGGGTAAAGGGTGGTGCTTGAAGCCAGACTTGTGTATTGGCCTACACTGCACGTATGTAGGACCTCAGAAAACAGCAGAATGGTAAAGGTGGTGCCTGAAGCCAGACTTGTGGGTTTTTGGCTCTACACTGCCCTGTATTATGACCTGCAGAAGATCCGCCAGACCAGGGTAAAGGTGGTGCCTGAGCCAGACTTGTGGTTTTTGTCTCTACACTGCCCTGATGTATGCCCTGCGATGAACACCAGACCAGGTAAAGGTGATCTGGCCAGACTTGTGATATTGACTCTACATGCCCTGTTTATGATCTGCAGAAGAAGCCAGACCAGGGAAAGGTGTGCCTGAGCCAGATTGGGGTATTGGCTCTACACTGTCCTGATGTATGACTGCAGAGAAACCAGACCAGGTAAAGGGGTGCCTGATCCAGACTTGGGGTATACTCTACACTGCCCTGTAATGTATTGCCCCTGCAGAAGAACAGCCAGACCAGGGAAAAGGGTGGTGCCTGAGCCAACTTGTGGTATTGGCTCTAACACTGCCCTGTATGTATGACCTGAAGAAGAACACCCAGACCAGGATAAAGGTGGTGCCTGAGCCAGACTTGTCCTTTGGCTCTCCCACTGCCCTGTTAGTATGACCTGCAGAAGAACAGCCAGACCAGGGTAAAGGTGGTCCCCTGAGCCAGAACTTTTTGGTATTGGCTCTACACTACCCTGTATGTATGAACCTGCAGAAGAACAGCCAGACCAGGGTAAAGGTGGTGCCTGAGCCAGGACTTGTGGTATTGGCTCTACACTTCCCTGTATGTATGACCTGCAGAAAAAACAATCAGACCAGGGTAAAGGTGGGCCTGACCAGACTTGTTGGTAATTGGTTTTCCTACACTGCCCTGTATTAAATGACCTACAGAAGAACAGAACCAGGGTAAAGGTGGTGCCTGAGCCAGACTTGTCCTGTTGGCTCTACACTGCCCTGTATGTATGACCTGCAAAAACAGCCAGACCAGGGTAAAGGTTTTGCCTGAGCCAAACTTGTGGTATTTCTCTACACTGCCCTGTAGTATAACCTGCAAAGAACAGCCAGCCCCAGGTAAAGGTGGTGCCTGAGCCAGACTTGGATATTGGCTCTACACTGCCCTGTGATTTTATGACCTGCAGAAGAACAGCCAGACCAGGGGTAAAGGTGTGCCTGAGGCCAGACTTGTGGTATTGGCTCTACACTACCCTGTATGTATGACCTGCAGAAGAACAGCCAGACCAGGGTAAAGGTGGTGCCTGAGCCAGACTGTGGTTTTTGGCTCTACACTGCCCTGTATACATGACCTGCAGAAGAGCAGCCAGACCAGGTAAAGGGGTGCCTGAGCCAGATTTGTGGTTTTTGTCTCTACACCTTGCGCCGGGTATGTATACCTTCAGAAGAACAGCCCAGACCAGGGTAAAGGTATGGCCTGAGTCAGACTTGGGTATTGGGCTCTACCTGCCTGTATGAAATGACCTGCAGAAGAACAGCCAGACCAGGGTAAAGTGGGGCCTGAGCCAGACCTGTGGTATTGGCTCTACACTGCCCTGAAAGTATGACCTGCAGAAGAAACCAGACCAGGTAAAGGTGGTGCCTGAGCCAGACTTGTGGTATTGGCTCTACACTGCCCTGTATGTATGACCTGCAGAAGAACAGCCAGACCAGGGTAACGGTGGTGCCTGAGCCAGACTTGTATTACAATACGCCTGTATGTATGACCTGCAGTAGAACAGGTTCATACATTCTGGCGCATTCTACACTGCCTTAAAGCTATTTAGAACTGGCCTGTCAGCACCAGGATTCATACATGTCGCCCATTGTCTCCCCTACTCAAGCTACTTTTTACACTACACTGGCTGAGCAGCTCTGCATACAGGCTCAAACTGGCCCACTGAGGAAAAGGAAACCCCAAAGAGTCCCTGGAGGGTCAGTGGAGAAATACATATAAAGACAGGCAGAAAGAAAAAAAGTAGAGTATCAAATGTCATGTGCAATTTGTGCAGTCATCCGATGGTGGGCCCCAAGAATCAACTGCTGGCTCAACATATTTTGAGAAAAGTGACATCAGTTGATAAGCTTTCAAAAAAAGTAATATTGCAGAATACTCTGTTGGCAGTTATTTAGGGTATATGTGTCTATGTGTGGCCACCCATTGGTTGTGATATGAATGACAAGCTGTTAATGGTTTTCCTAGCAAGTTGCAAAAATTTATAAAATGTGCATTATATGAAATTAGAGACCTTACATTTAACAAGGTTTGAAAATCTAAATGTTATTAAAACACTACTTACCTGCTGAGCTTCCAGTTGTTTCAGTAAAACCACTCTGGGGGTCCCTGCTGGCCTTTACTGTACTACAGCAGTGCTATGCTTATACACCTGTATGACCACTGAAGCTAATCACTGACATCAGTGGTGTAATGCCAAGCACCATTGAGGCTAGCAATTGGGTGCAGTTGTCTTATGGATATGTAGTGAAGTAGTAACCAAAGACTGGTGGGGATCACCATAGAGAAATACAACACATATTTTACATTGAGGATTTTGCCCATTCATGGACATGGATAAGCTTTGACCAATGGGCCTAATACATGTTCTGGTTCTCAACATTTTTTCTCTATATAAATATATTCAAAAAGGCTGTAAAATTAGCTAGTACTTATATACTGTAGTGCCACCTATTAGATGCAACCTTCTTCAAGTTACATCTAACTCACTGAGCTTTGTAATGTGAATGAGATTAGAGCTAACCAGATATTCATCTGCAGTAATTTCCGGATGTTTACCCTTTATCAATGCTGAGTAGAATACTGGTTGGCTCAGTGAGAGGCTCTAGGTGTAGTTAGAAAGTGGTAACATTACTCATTAGGAAGAGGCTCCATATACGTGTATTGAGACTTATACACCATAAGTCACTCCACTGATATTTTATTATACAGTGGCTTGTGAAAGTATTCAGCCCCCTTGAACCTTTCAACCTTTTGCCACATTTCAGACTTCAAACATAAAGATATAATTTTTAATTTTTTTGGTGAAGAATCAACAACAAGTCGGACACAATTGTGAAGTGGAACAAAATTTATTAGATATTTTAAACTTTTGTAAAAAAAAAAAAAAAAAAAGGGGGGCGTGTTTTTTTTCGGCCCCCTCTTATTTTCTCCCAAAATCAGGGCCTGTTGGGTTTTTTTAGGTTAAGGTTTAAAATCCAAAAAAAAAAAAAAAAAAAAAAAAAAAAAAAAAAAAAAAAAAAAAAAAAAAAAAAAAAAAAAAAAAAAAAAAAAAAAAAAAAAAAAATTATTTTTTTTTTTTTTATTTTTAAAAATTTTTTTTTTTTTTTTTTTTTTTTTTTTTTTTTTTTAAATAAACCCCGTTAATAGTCTTGTATATTCCCCTCTTTTTTAAGGCGAAAGAATTAGTTCATGGGACCGAAAATCCATGGTTTTGGGGATTTTTTTTTAATCAGTCTTTTGGGAATTTAAATTTTTGGTTTTCTTAAAACTTTAATTTTCATAAGAAAAAAAGAGCCGTGCTTGTTTTTTTGGAGGTTTAGTTTTTTTCCTGGTTGGCAACTATGAAATCGGGCCACCTAATCTAAAATTTCTTAATTTTCATCAACAAGGAAAACTGAAAAGTGCAGCCAAGACCCCAAATCATTGTGATGAGTTACCTTGTTGGGGTTGTATAGCAAAAATCAACAAAATTGGCCTTTAAGGGGAAAAATTTTGGTTTAAAATTTATAAAATTGCCACAAGCCACCTGGGAACACCAAACATGTGGAAGAAGGAGCCGCCTGGGAACACCAAACATGTGAAAAAGGTTCTCTGCCAGATGAAAGCAAATTTCCCACCCACATGCCATAATGCAAAACATAAATTTTTGGGAAAAAAGCAAACACAGCTTATCCCCCTGACCCCCCATCTCCCACTTGTCACAAAAATGGTGGGGGCAGCATCGTGGTTTGGCTTTCCTTCAACAGGACAGGGAAGATGGTTAAAATTGAATGGAACGTGGATGAGCAAATACAGGACCATTCCTGGAAAGAAAACCCATTGAGTCCTGCAAAAGACCTGAACCTGGGACGGATATATTCTTCCAACAAGACAATGAAACCCAAACATAAAGCAAAATCTACAATTTGGAAGGGTTTACAAATAAATGTATCCAGGTGTTAGAATGGCCGAGTCACAGTCCAGGGCCTGAATCCAAACGAGAATCTGTGAAAGAGCTGAAAATTGCTGTTTCACAAAAAGCTTCTCCATCCAACCTCACTGAAACACCCAGCTGCTCAAAAATGCTCTCCAATCCAACCTCACACGAACCCAGCGCTCACAAAAAAGCTCCTCCATCCAACCTCACTGACTCCAGCTGTTCACAAACGCACTCCATCCAACCTCACTGAGCACCAGATGCTCACAAACCGCTCTCCTTTCCAACCTCACTCTGAGCTCCAGCTGCTCACAAACGTTCTCCATCCCAACCTCACTGACTCACCCGCTGCTCACAAATGCTCTCCATCCAACCCCCACTGAAACTCCAGCTGCTCACAAAGCTCCCCTCCAACCTCACTGGGCTCCAGCCTGTTCACAAACGCTCTCCATCCAAACCATCAACTGAGCTCCAGCTGCTTTAAAACGCTCTCCCATCCCAACCTCCAAATGAGCTCCAGATGCTCACAAACCTCTCCATCCAACCTCCCTGAGCTCCAGCTGCTCACAAACGTCTCCATCCAACCTCACTGAGCTCCAGCTTTCTCACAAATGCTCTCCATCCAACCTCACTGAACTCCACTGCTCACAAACGCTCGCCATCCAACCTCACTGAGCTCCAGCTGTTCACAAACGCTCTCCATCCAACCTCACGAGCTCCACTGTACACAAACGCTTCTCCATCCAAACTCACTGAGCTCCCCAGCTGTTCACAAAGCCTCTCATCCAACCTCCACTGAGCTCCAGCTGTCACAAACCCTCCATTCCAGCCTACACATGAGCTCCAGCTGCTCACAAACGCTCCGCCTCCAAACCCCACTGAGCTGCCCGCTGTTTTACAAAACGCTCTCCATCCAAACTCACTGAGCTCCAGCTGTTCACAAATGCTCCTCCATCCAGCCTCACTGAGCTCCTGCTTTTCACAAATGCTCTCCCTCCAACCTCAGTGAGCTCCAGCTGTTCACAAACGCTCTCCATCCAACCTCACTGAGCTCCAGCTGTTCACAAACGCTCTCCATCCAACCTCACTGAGCTCCAGCTGTGCGCCAAGGAAGAATGGGCAAGAATTTCAGACTCTACAACGCCACCTATTGAATCTATGATTCCTCAAATTTCAGAGGAGCAGCTAAAAGTGTAGAAGTCTCCATATACCTACATGATGCCTCTCCCTAATGAGGAATGTTACTCCTTTAGATTCTAACTTGGGTGAAAATAAGGTGTTGTTCTCCCAAGATCCAACACAACCATCAAAGGAAGCAAATGAATCGGATCTTATGATGTCACCAAACCTTTATCTTAGACAGAAAACTGTAATATCTTCTGGCGCCACAGTCTGCGTTTTGTTTGCCAGTTTTCACATGCTCACTTTAAATAATAAAACTGATAAGAAGAGAAAGGTGTGAGCGGCGGGCTCCCAGCCCCGTGTTAAGAACAATTGATAAATATGCGATTTGAAAGTCGTAATAAACAGGATGATTGAAGCAGCGATCATGATGAGCCGTGCACTTCAGATGTGACAGTGAGCTGCAAAATTGCCTCGCCGTGGAAACCGGTGGAATTATACGAGATGGAATTCTCTGGAAGACAATTTTAGCCACAAATTAGCAGGTAATACACTGTATCAGCTTGTCACCCAAGTTTATTGTATTCATAAGCTTTTCCATACAAAGTGCTACAAAGTTTATACATTTCTTCAAATGTTCTACCACAAGCAGCTCAAGGAAGATAATCACAATTTTTTGTCTTCATCACAAAGCAGAGAATCTTGTTACACTCTTCAAGTTGCTACAGATTTTTTTTTTCGTCAGTATAAACAGATGAAGTAGATGAAACAGAAGGAAAAGGGAACGAGTTGGGTTTTCAGTTTAATATAGTGAAGGTTGGCAGCCGGTGAAATAGCCAGGTTTATAGACAATCACAAGTACAACCAAATCTAGAGTAGGTTTGTCAGGTCTCCTATCTGACACTATGTAATAAAGAAGTCGCAGAGCTGGGAGATGTGCTGTATAGTTTTCTATTATTTGGTTCAGTATTTTTATGTTAAAAGAATGTGAAATCAAGCCCACTCATAAAAAGACTGTGAACCTTGCTAACCCTGCATACTCATAGAGAAGCTGGCACCCACTCAAAGAGAAAGCATTATGAGTCCTGGACTTCCAACCCACCCTAAGTCCTGTGCACCCCACTCATTCAAATAAAAAGCATTGAGTCCTGTGCATCCAACCCACCTGTAATGTAGTATACTAGAAATGATGTGTATTCTGATTCTGTATTGTTATTCAGCCATTTCTTATATTGTCAGTATTAACATTTCTGCTCATAGATCTCCACCCCCCCTTTGGGAATGGAATTTGTAGCCAACATCACACAAGTCCTTTAGACAATTCTATTACCCCACTTGTTTATATAACTCAGGCTGCATCTGCTCAGCAGACATTTTTATTGCATTTTATGGCCAGTTCTGTATATACAAGTGTCATGAATACTTGATAGAATGCCAAAGCCTTTTCAGCCTAATGACCTATCCCAACCTTAAACATAGGACACTGGTAGGGCAGAGTTCAGTTTATCTGTCTAAACTGAAGCACAGCCCATAAATGCCATCTAGTGGGGACAGTAAGCAACAGTCCTCATTAAGCATCAAGGGTCCACCCACCTCATTAAATCTCCATCCAGTGAAGTGCAACTTAATTATCCTAATTAGCTGATGGGAGGTGAGGAAACCCGTGATGGCGAGTTGTGCCTATAAGACCCATGGTGCAGGTTTCAGTTCCTTGTACATAGTTTGGGGTTCAATTCTGGATTGAGCTGTGTTCCACGTCTTCTTCCGTACTCCTGGATCTGAAAGCCAAGCATTGTAAGTGCAAGGACTTTCTAAGTTTTCTCCCTTTGATTTTATAACTGTTTGCTAACGTATGTCATATTCATTGTTATTGTATTTTTTATGTAAGCACTGTACCTCGTTTTGTATTAAATTATTACAAATTAATACATTAGTTCTTGTTGCTGCAAAGACCCATTAGTGGAAATAAATCAACTCCATTACAGTGGCCCCCAGTCACGTGCTGGTGAGTGTGTATGTGACACCACCCTGGGTCCTGCTCACTATCCTTACTCTAAGAGAAGCCTGAGTTAATCCTTCTTTACCCACCCTTTCTTATAGAAGCCTGTGAGTCTTGCATAACCCGCCCACTCATAGAGAAGCCTGTTAGCCCTGCTTACCTGATCTACTGATAGAGAAGCCTATGAGGTCTGCTTAACCCGCCCACTCATAGAGAAGCCTGTGAGTCCTGTTTCTCCAACTCACTTAAAGAGAAAGTATTATGGAGGTCATGTATGAAAACTGTCTAGGTTTAAGACTTTCTTTGTTACCCAGAGCAACCAGTCAGAGTTCCCTGAAAATTTTATATAGTGCATTGAAAACATGAAACGGGAGCTCTGATTGGATGCTATGGGCAACAAAGATAGTATTAGACCTAGACAGTTTTCATACATGAGGCCCTATATGTCTTGTTTGCCAAGCAATTCATAGAGAATTCTGTATATCCTGCTTATCCCACACACTCATAGTAATTAACAGCTTTTGAAGTATGAGTTTATAAATAGAGAAAGACCCAAATCACTGTGTGTGGGTGAACAAAGCAAGACTGCTGCATTAGAAAGCCAGGACCTCATAGGTTTTCTCTATGTGTGATCAGGGGCAAGACCTAAAAGTTTTCCCTGATTAAACAGGAACAACAAGATTCATCATTTTTTACCTGTGTCTGGGCAGAAAAAGCAGGACTCATAGGCTTTAAGGGGGTTTTCTCCCCGCACAGTTTCATAGAGCCACAACCAGCTTCAAACTCACACTTCCTCGTCAGGCTGTGGGTGGGTCTATGCAGTGATGTGCATATCAGCTCTGCTGTTACTAGATAAACCTGTTACAGTGATATGACTGCAGGAGATGTACAATCTGTAGTACACAAGACTACATAAATCTAATCAGTGAAAACAAGTATTTATCTTAAATAAGCCAAGCTCAATTTCTTAAAATTACATACAGCATGCAGTTACTCATCATGGATGGACAGCAGCTTCCAGAAAACAGATAAAGGAGAGCGAGAACATGTCTATGTGAATGGGGAAAGACCTTTTAAACAGCAAATGCTGCTGCTTGACTGCAGAGAAGGGAGGCTACATACTGTACAGGAAACATGACAGGGAGAATTACACATATTTTGGTTTGCTAGGTAACCCTTCCACATAGGCCACGCAGGTACAGGAGAAAAGCCGTGACCCTGCAGCTGTGTGCACGGCACGAAAACAGTACAAATACCAGTCGGATAAACCAACCGGTATTTGTCCTGTGCCGTGTAAACAGACCCTTACAGGTGTACTAAATCAAATACCTTACATATCACAAGACAACCTTCTTGATGGCTACGATGTGTCTCCGTTATCCTGCTCTGGCATCCTCAAAAAGCAACTGCGCAAGCGCTGAGAATTATGAACGACGCATGCGCAGTACATTCAGTTATGCAACTAGTTTCTTTGACAATGAAAGAAGCTCACGCATGTTCGATGCCATATCTAGCATTGGCAACAGTAACAAGTAAACCCTGTATGAAGTGTTTAACTCCGTAACTAATTTCAACAATAACAACAGGCATAACCCAATATGTGCTAGTAGTACAGGGTGGGTCATTTATATGGATACACCTAAATAAAATGGGAATGTGTGGTGATATCAACTTCCTGTTGTGGCACATTAGTATATGGGAGGGGGAGAACTTTTCAAGATGGGTGTTGTTCATGGCAGCCATTTTGAAGTTGGCCATTTTGGATCCAACTTTATTTTTCCAGTGGGAAGAGGATCATGTAACACATCAAACTTATTGAGAATTTCACAATGGTGTGCTTGGTTTTAACGTAACTCTCCAACGCCTGTCTCCTACCACACAAGACCTTGATAAAGGCTGTTTGGCCAAAACGTTGGACTGTGGGAATCTACAATTGTCTATATGTGCATCTTATATTAATGGAGAGCTGACGGTGTTTATTCATATGTAAATAAAATACTCTCTTCATGAACACTACTTAGGAGTGCCGTGAATTATCTTCATTCTGGACTTTAGCCATTTGGCTTTTCCACTGAGCATCCATATTGCCCCATTGGTGTGCGGCACCATCTTCTTTATAACAGTATCTTCACAGCACAGACAATTGCCTTCAGATGACCCCAAAGATAAAAGTCATTGTTCTGTTTTCTACATTTTGAACCGTGAATATCATGAATGACGGGATCTGCTTCGACGTCGTTGGGTCTTCCAGCTAAAACCATTCTAGATTTTATTTTTACTTCCTTTTACATCACTCCCCTTCCATCTACCAAAAGCTTCAAGCTAAAAATTCATTGTTATAAGCATTCCTACTCAGACTGAAGTTACCTTATATAACTTGTTAGCCCAGAAGAGACGAAAAAGCCTTTGATAGCTAGAGAGCACTTTGACATCTCTCCAAGATGACTGTACGACGCACCACCGGCCACACACAACTGAGCTTACTGGCTCCAGGGACTCCCAGGTGTTGAACTTAAATGGCTTTCACATGTATGTGCGAGTGAATGGTAGCTGCAAGAATAAAATGGAACAGCACAAAAACACACAATAAAAAGGAAATTGGTGGCATAAAGTGGGACGTAGAAAAGCTAAGCTTATCTCACGACACAAGTTGTGTTGCCATCACATTGTTTGATCCGTAATTATATAGGAGACATAAAGGCTTTATCCACTTTGGGCAAATAGACTGATCTCAGGATGTTTTGCTGCTGAAAATCTCAACAATCACCTGAATTCATGTAAGACACCCAACAAGTGTGCATTTCCTTTACAGCACCACCACAGGACAATTAAAGTCTTACATTGGGGCCATCGAACTCAATGGATGATCAACACAACACCAACTTATGGGTCCTCCAGTAAGAGATATCTGGCTACTTGTCATGCTGTGGCCCGACGCGGCTGCTCCCGGTGCTCGCTTTTCTGCACGTATACTCACACAGCCCCCTCCTTCTTTCTCCTCGATTGGCACGCTGTTGTATTTCTCCTGTCCTGTTCGCACTTTCCCGGGCGGCCACTAGGGGCGCGCAGAAGCAGCTCTCCTGTATTTAAAGGGCCAGTGCACTGCAGGTATTCCCTTTCCACCTATGGCGTTCGGAAACGGGCTTTATAGGGATTCCTCTTCCTGCCGTCGGCGCCCAGTTGTTGGTGTCCGTTCACTAGTGAAGTCCTTTTGAGCTTTCTAGTGAATACCTGTATCTTTCTGTTTGTGTTCCTGGTCCTACCTTCGTCCATCTTGCTGACCTTCGTCTGCCACGCACTGTTCCTGCTTAGCCTACTCATCCCTGCTTCGGATCCATGCTCTGGTCAGCTCCATAACTACTCCTCCTGCTTTGGATACTACTCCTCCTGCTTCAGATATCACCACTAGGTCCTGCGTCAGGGGTAGCGACCTTGGGTTCCCTGCGGCACAGTCTGTCCTGCTTTGCGTTGGGCATCGGTGAAGACAAGGGGCCCCTTAGACTCCGCTCCCCGGTATAGGTCACACCAACTCCACGCGGTGACCATAGGATCCACTTTCCGTTCATAGAGTCTTCTGTGACACTACTTGGTGGAGGTCTTAACTGTTGAACCAAATTTCAGGTGGCTTAACCTAGAGCCCCTAAAGCATGGGCATAAGTACCGTGGTATAAGGTACCGCAGCCAGCCCAAGAACCAAGGATGCTCATTTCCAGTCAGAGTTAAGATGAAACGAGTTATACTACAAAGACCTGGGTTTATCCCTATTTCCCTGTGACATTACTTTTTGCATCATTCCTGTGCTATGACATCACTGCATTTGCTGGGATATGATATGTGCATTATACCTGCATGTGATGACATCATGTGTTTCTATGACATCATGTCACAGTGTATGCGTTGACTTTTTTGTACGCATTATTTCTGTGCTATATCATGGCATACATTATCTATCCCTGAACTATGACATCGCTGTGCCTGTTATCCCATTACTGTGACATCACTGCGTCTATAATCTCTTTACAGTGACATCACTGTGTGCAAGTTATCTCACTTTGTGAAATAATTGTGTCCAGGTGTGAAGCTATAACAAGGGCAGAGGTAACTTTTGCTAATTTGCCTTTGGGCCTTGGAGGGCACATAAGAAGGCACTAGTATTAAAAATGCCACTTGGTAGGTTGAGACCTTTTTAAAATTTTTCATTGAGTTTAAGGTTACGTCTCTGATTGTGTTGATAATTTCTGTAGCTGTGACATCACTGTGTGCATTATCCCTATACTAACATTTTGTAAACTTACTGCTGAAACTGGTCATCTTGGAGCCAAAAAAGGTCCTGTGGAGCCCAATGGTTTCTAGACATAACCCTGTCCTAGACCCTACTGAAAGATAGGTAACAGAGCCCCTTACTATCTATAACATGTATAACACTTGTGCTTGTTATGTTGCAGAGGTCGCTTTATGGGCCGTCAGGTAATAGGGCTCAGGTGTGAATGCTATCTGTAGATCATCTATAGGTTCCCCCCCTGAGAATCCCTTAGTAGGGTAAAAAAAAGCCAGAACAAAAGTTTCCATATCCTTAAAAGGTTGTCTTGCTACAAAGATTACATTTCAAAATATAGGGAACAGTAAGGGGGACATGCCTGAAAACTGTCTTGGTCTAAGACTTTTCTTGTTGCCCATAACATCCAATCAGCGTTCCTCTTTCATTTCATGTAGAGCTCTTAAAAAATGAAAGGGACGCTCTGATTAGTTGCTATGGGCAACAAGAAAAGTCTTAGACCAAGACAGTTTTCAGGCATGTCCCCATAAATGAAGACGTTTTCCAAATATATTGCTTTGTTCATCTTTTTTTGTTAAGGAGCTATAAATTATTTTATCACCTTCTGTGCTCTCAAGTTTACCAAGTGACCGACCTGTGTACTTCTCCCTCCTGCTGTTTGTTCTATCTGATAGCAGGGAGTGACGTCATCACACAGGTCTCAGCCCGGCAGTGAGAGCTTGTGTGTTATCTGATCATTCAGACAAAAGACAGTAATTACTCTACTGTCTACATTAGCGCAGAAGCTTCTCCGGACCTCAGAGAAGGTAATTTATTTAATCTTGACAGATAAACAGAGAAGTCAGAATACATGGAGCTCATATGCTAATTACAGACAGCTTGACCAGGAAGTGACAGAGCAAAGCAGCTTTATTTCATTCATGCATCCTATGAAACTTTGAGATGAGACAACCCTTTTAAATAAAAGTAGAATCAATACCAAAAATTAGCAAGAAACATAGATCACCTCTAGGTCCTCAGATATAATTTTCTATTGATGATCTCCTATGAGAGGAAGATGGAGGTTCCGACCTAATTCTTGATCTTGGGTTATTTGCTTAGTGTTAACCTTCTTCCTGCAAAAAGATATTACAGTATCCTAATGTCACTGATTGACTCTGCTACATCCAGACTATCTCAAAGAAACATCTATATCTTGCTGAATGGCCTTGCAATCATTTCCCGATGCTTCGGCCAATTCCATTGTGTATTTTTATTCACAACGTCGGACATGAAAGTAGTTTGAGACTGTGACAGACAGAAAAAGGGTCTCAGGATCCCAGGGTTGGGTTCAAGGC
>JAODAL010066627.1:0-17673 GCA_025379985.1 Phyllomedusa bahiana | reverse complement strand
GGGGGGGGGGGGGGAAAGAAAAAAGAAATTTTTGAAATTTTACCTACACGTTGCTTTAATTTCTGTGACACACCTAATGGGGTAATAAAATTCCTAAATGCTGTTTTGAATACTTCATGAATTCATGGAAAATTACTGCTAAATTTCTAAGCACCTAATGTCGTAAAAAAATATAAAGACATTTTACAAAATGATGCCAACCTACAGTAGATATATGGTAGATGCTAGTTATATACTATTTTGTGTGGAATAGCTATCTGACTTGCACGCAGAAATTTTGGGACTTTGAAAATGGCAAATTTTTCCAAATTTTCACAATAATTTGATATTTTTCACAAACAAACAGGATTGTATGGACCAAAATTTCTTATTAACGTAAAGCACAATGTGTCACGAGAAAACAGTCTCTGAATCACATGAATAGGTAAAAGTATCTATTCTCACATAAAGTGACACGTCAGATTTTTAAAAATAGCGCTCTGTCAGGGAGGGTTAACAAACAAAGAATAATTTGTTACATTGTTCACTGCAGTATGAATGATGTATTAATTTAAGCGGAACAGATTATTCTGATTGTGGCAATAATTATTTGTGGGGTTTTTTCTGTCTAGAATAAATCACCTTTTTTACTTTTGAGGGGTTTTTTTTAGTACTCTTTATTGATTTTATTTTTTGTTTAATTATTTTTCAGTGCTACCAAAAGACTTGAACTTTCGATCTTTTTGAATGTTTTCTTAAAACCTTGCAGACCTTCCGTATTGCAATGCATTGTGTTTCCCAGTGCTATGCATCTGGACTATTATGTTTGCCAATTTTGCAAATGAGCTCTGGTTGGGCATCTTGGATAATTTATTTTAGGTCCAGGGGAGCTGTTTTGAAAATGAGAATAAACCAAAGTAGGAGAATTGACAAGAATTTATTTTTAATTTAAATTGTCCAGGTTGCTGATTATAAAAATGTATGCAAAGTCTATTCACAGTCTTTTGTGTTTGCTATGTTAGTAGCATGGCATGAACAGAACAGTAAAATATTCCACTTCTCTATATCTTCAGCATCATTGTAGTTTTATGTGGATTATTAAACTAGAGTATTGTATGAGTATATATGTATAACAAATTCCATGTTTTGTCAGGAGTTTGCAGGCGAGGGTTTGCGGACCTTAGCCCTGGCATACAAAGACCTCACTGAAGATTACTTCAGATGGTGGCTAAAGATCCATCATGAGGCCAGCACTGCTCTGGACAACCGAGAGGAGCGGCTAGCAGCTGCATATGAACAAATAGAAAGTGATATGACGGTATGTTCTTAATTCGCTATGCTGGTTGTTTATGCAGGTTAATGTAAATGAACATGACTAGTTTATATACTAGGTTGATTTAGTTAATGAAAAAATACACATATTCCAAAAACAAGAACTATAATATAAGCACAGAGCAGTTGGAGGCAATGAGTCACTATGCATATGGTGAGTGTTTAGGGGGTAGATCGAATTAAATGAAGCACAGTCATTTTAGAACTAGTTTAAGAATACATGTATGGCATAGGTGTAAAGTTGCTGACATCTCTATTTATAGATACCCAGCTCTTATGTAAGAAGCTTTATCAAAACTAGTGCAAGTTACTTTTTGAAACCAATTCGATATAAAGGCTATTCCCACCATTACACCCAATTTTTTTATTGCTTTTTTAACACTTTAATGAAGCATTTCCTTTTTTCTTTCCTGCCTTTGAAAAGAAATAACTATTTCATTTTTCTGTCTGCATAGACATATTAGGAATTGTTTTTGCGGGACAAGATGTACTTTCTAATGGTACCATTGACCGTACCATATAATGTACTGGAAAACGGCCGAAAAATTCTTTGTGGAGTGGAAGGAGTTGTAGAAAAGAGTTGCGCCATTTTTTGTGGGTGTTTCATTTTTATGGAGTTGACAGTTCTGTATAAAAGACATATCATCTGTATTCTGCGGGTCAGGACAATTCTGACAGCACCAAATAGTTTTCATAATATTTTATTACTTTTAGACCAATAACGTTTTTTGTTTTTTTTTATTTTTCCTCTGCTAGAACTGTGTGATGGTTCATTTTTGTAGGGCCAGGTCTAGTTTTTATTGGTACCAATGTAGACTGTATGCAACTTTTCCACCCCTTTCTTTTCTGGAAGATGGGATAGCTGTTGTGTTTTGTTTTTTTTTTAAACTATGTTCACGTTGCAGGATAAATAACATGATGTTGTATTAGATCTGACTTACGGATGTGGCGAGAATTTTTATAACGCCTTTTCTCTTGCGATATTTAAGTTAGCTTGTCAACCCCTATATCTAAAGTATGGATGTTAGTAAATATGGATACCTTTTCATTTCTGTAATGAATTTTATGATTTTATTGTGCAGAGTTGTTGGCATGTCAAATAGATTGCATGTTCCATTGCTCATCTTCATTGAATGCTCTTTAAAAACATGGCTGCTATCATGTGATCTGCTTCAGCTACTAGGTGCTACTGCAATAGAGGACAAGCTGCAAGAAGGAGTGACTGATACCATCGCTAGTCTCCTACTGGCAAACATTAAATTGTGGATTCTAACCGGAGATAAGCAGGGTAATGCTGAAAACTATATATATTTACTGCATCATTGCTTCCAGCATGCTGATACTAAATGATGACTTTCAGCTTCCGATTAAGCTTCAGCTATGTTTGTTAGTATTATGAATAAGTAAAATTGTATGAAAATACAAATATTATGCCTTCTAATACTTCAAACACATAAAGATCACAACTTATTTGTAGTTTTTTGTAATTAAAGAACAAACGTATGTTTTATTATGTCAGTGACTATCTTTCCTTTGGACTACAACTACTGTCCTAATGAAAAGCAGTCTGTAGTCCTAGCATAAAGATAATGGCCACCCTTGATAACTATATGTAGTAAATTATGTGCTTATTATTTCTTAATATATCTTGATTGTGATTGGAGATTTATTTTTCCTGATGTAGCGCTGCTAACATACACTGTAGATTTTAATCCATTAGAGGGTGCTCACTGTGTACTGTGATACATTGATCTAAGTAATAAAACATTACCCAGTAGTATCTTTCTTGTTGGGCCTGCTGGTGGGCAGAATGTAATACTTTAACTCTTTACCTGCCAATGACGTATTTCACATAATGGCAGGGAAGCATTTTGGAAAAGCAGCAGAGATGGAGGCAAGAGGGATGTACTGGCAGCATGCAAGTTCGAGGCAAATATGTAGCAGAAGACCAGAACTAGGACAGGATAAACCTCAAACACCAGGCAAAGCTGAACAGGGTGATACCCATTCAAATAGGCTAACAGGCCTGAGGTCATCTTTAGGTGCACAGAGGATCCTGAGAAGCCAAGCTGTTGCCCAAATCAGACAGGGGCCAATGTTAAGACGTAGAGCAGTGCAGGAGGAAGAGTCTGGTTGCCATACAGATGGAAGGCAGGAGCCCCAGTTGCTGGAGCATGATGCAGAAAACGGGTGAGGCTAGTAACCTTACCCTCCTCCGCAATATATTTCAGAGCTTGAAAGGGAAACTAAAAGAGAAATTACATGGGGAGTAAAGGAGCAGAAGTGTCTTCCTTAGATGCATGTAATTTTTTAGTAAAAAGGGGATATATGGAAACTGTTAGAAATCTGGAGAGAAGGCAGCAACTTGAGATGAAAGCCAAGTGGATGGATCTGTTGTAGCATTCGGAATGTCCCAATAAAATATGAATTGTGGAGCAAGCTTATGAGGTGGTCAATTCAATAAGAATTTTTTTTGTGGATAACCAGACTCTATACCCTGGAGTAATCTTGGTACCTATACATCAGTGTTTGTAAGCATTCTCCTTAGCAGTAGCAGCAGCTCCCAAGATGTTGTGTGCCTTTGTTCAGATGTCTTGGATGTTTTTGACAAACCTCCTTATTTAAAACTCCGGCTACGTCCATAAACTGTTTCAGAAGACAACTTACTGAAACTGCTTTTTGTGGCCGATCTCTAACACAGTTGTTTGAAACAATTATCCTGTTGGGCATTAACATTTATTCTACGATACTGTTTGAAGATCTGATTGATTTCCTTTGTCTGGCCATTACTCGGAGGTTGATATATTGAAGTAAAGTCCAGAGCAGTCTTTAAAGGGGTGTTCCGACAAAGCAAAGTCCACTGCGCAGGTCATCTGTTCGCTAGCTGCGAGCTGACCATGCACAAGAATGAGGAAGGCGGTGCTTGTGGGCATCCTATCCATGCACTTTTGTGGGAGTTACCAGGTATAGTCAAGTACACAATTGTTGGGAGTCCAAGTCTATCGGAAATGGGTTTGCGCTGACTTGGAAACAAAGGGTAATACAGATAATGTGAAAAAATGAGCAACTGGTCAACAGAAACTAATTCAGATTACGGGACAAAATAAGCTGTTTAGGAGAAACCGCAACCACACAGAGTTCATGTAGTGGATCTCTTGACAGGATGAAGTTAAGTAGGAAAGTCCATTGCTGTTTCAGTTCAGTGTGCTTGGTTTGAGTAGCATTGGCTGTAGAAGACTTGTGCCAGTTCTGGTTTTGGACTGAGCACAGATGATATGAGAGAATACAAATCTCCGACACATGATATTCAGGCTAACCACCAATATAAGCCAGAGAGTAGTTCAATGCTGCGTTTGGTAACCAGACCGCAAAGGAGAATGTGCACAGGATAGTACCTTGCTGTAAAGGTCAGGAGAAATGATAAACTGTCCTTTTAGTGGTATTCAAAGATACTGATCGAGCCGAGTATACAGTGGCGTTTAATAAACTGCTGAGCCCTCAGGAAAAAAGTAAAGTGGGTCAAAAAAGCTACAAAATTAGTCTACTTTGTGGTTTTTCTCTGCTAGAAGGTAAAGGTCTAGTCGACAAGAGGGCCCAATGTGCATGTTGTTGTTGCAGGCTGACTGAAAATAGTTAATTTTGTTATGGTCAGTGTTATTGGTGAAATGAAACTAAGTGTTGCTGCTCCTCCAGAGTAACACCAACTCAATTTCACCAATGGAATAATTCTTCTTGGGTGGGAAAAATAACTTGGAGAAGAAACTGAAAGGAAGAAACTTTTTTATCCCTACTGTGGAGAGGAAACAGCACTAACTTCAATTAAGGAGGGTTTAACCTCTATCAATTGAAGACTTTGATGGTCTAGATGGAGCAGAGGAAAAGCAGAACTTGAGATAAGATAAGTAGTGAACTGCAGTAGTTGGCCAAAGTCAGGTATTTGTTTCCTTCCTGGTCATGCATGTAAGCGATGGTAATTTAAACAACAAAATAGAGAAACCCATAAAGACCCTATAGACTCAGGCTGTGACAATTAAGAACTGCAGATAATGTATTTGGATCTGTGCAAACTCCCTCCAATGTAATACTGTAGCTTTGGAAAGACAGTTCCTGCTTTTTAGAGACACTTCTCCAGCCTGGTGTACAGAGAGTTCTCACACAACTGCCTCAAGACAGAATGGATGTGCTGGTGAATAGTCTAAAGATATGTTGAAAAAAAATCATGAGTCAGTTTGGTGAAATAACAGGCCACTTTAACTTGATCAAACAGTTTGGAGATTAGTAAAAGTGGATAGCTCTTTTTTCATGCTAATCTTATTGAGTTTCTTATAGTCAATGGACAGTCTCAGTAAACCATTTATATATATATATATATATACATATATATACTATATAATATATTATTATATAATATATAATTTATATATATATATATATAATATATCATATTATATATATACACATATATATATATATATATATTATTTATTTTTTATTTTTTACATGAAATTACAATTTCAAACCATATTTTATAAAGCCGTTTCTTAAGTGGATAGATTTATACACATATGACTAATTAAATTATAAATTGTATACTTAGAAACTTGTGTGGTAAAGAAACTTACATGATTCTAGAAACACATTGATCAGAATGCATCTCTAGCCTTATATGCTCCTGGGAAAAAAAAAAAAGCTGACGGCTGCAGCTGATTGCTGAATAACAACTCAAAGATCCCACAGCTATGGAACACTTAATGATACAGACTGCACATTAGCTTGGTACCTGTTCACACCAGCATGCAGAAAAACCACAGTATAATGCATATACATAAGGGTGCAAACGTGTGGTGCACCATGCTGGCTTACAGCCTCTTAGTGACGCCCATACTAACAGATTAGGTGGGCTGCCCAGCACTGTTGGGCAGGTAAAAAATGTCATACTGGAAAAATGTTAACTATGAGGTATTAGTTGGTACCGGGCTCCCAAATACACAAGCCCGCAACTGACATCAACGGTCCTCATGTCTTGCAAGTCCCTACACTAATAATTTACAAAAAAAACACACACACAAAAAAATAGGACATTACTTACTTAGAAAACTCCACCATTTTAGGCCTTGTTCACAGCTCAATGGCTGGACTCAACCGGGCCCAGAAGCAGGCATCTCTAGCCTTATATGCTCCTGGGAAGAAAAAAAAAAGCTGACAGGTGCAGCTGATTGCTGAATAACAACTCAAAGATCCCACAGCTAAGGGAGCACTTAAATGATACAGACTGCACATTAAAAAATATGTGACCAGCATTAAAAATTTTGTAATAATTTTGCTTTAAAAATTAGGCCTATTACCTATCTTATGTTGTTTTATTGATGATGTTTAAATGTTTTTCCTTCACAGAAACAGCCATGAATATTGGGTACTCATGCCATATGCTCACTGATGACATGAATGATATTTTTATAGTATCTGGTCGCACCGTAACTGAAGTACGAGAAGAACTAAGGTACTAGGCTTTAATCACAATTATTGTCATAATAAATGGAGACCAACTAAAATTTGTGTCAGAATTCAATCTATAACTTTAAATCCTAGGAAAGCAAAAGAGGCAACTTTCGGACAGAGTAGGAACCTATACAATGGGCATCAGTTCTCTGAAAAGATATGTGAAACAAAACTTGAGTCTGTCTATGAGGAAACAGTAACTGGTGAATATGCCTTAGTCATCAATGGGCATAGTCTGGTAAGTGTTTTGTTTTAAATCAATTGTTTTATGTTTTGCACATTTTTTCCTTTATGTGTGACCATCAATAAAACATATGGGCAAAAGTCTATTCTAACCTGAATTAACTGCTTGGAGAAATTTTTTATCTATGGTGGTAGGATAATTATGCAATACACACAGTCCCCGTTTTACACCGTTCCAACTTACATCTGTCCCTTAGTTACAAACGGAGACTTGTGGGGCATGCTGAACTTGTAGTTCCTGTTCCATAGAGATAGTAGCTTGGAATGAAAAAGTTCCGCATGCCACGCAGCACTGAGGGAAAAGAGGGGAAATCTTTAAAAGAGGACAGCAGAAAAACAATGAAAAATCCTTCCCCTGCACTATCCAAAAAAAAAAAAAAAAAACTTTTGTGTGATTTACATTTAATAAAATTACTGTTTGATTTAGATAAAAAATTCAATTAAAAAAAAAACCTATTGTTCCCATCTGTTTTTAATCTGTTTTACCATGTCATAAATTGATCATAGATAATTTTTAGAAAAAAAACAAGGGAAAGATTTATTAATACTTTCTAATACTTATGTTAAATTTTGACTAGACAGTCTTAAAATGCCCCCCAGTTTCATCAAGTTTTCAAAAGCCTGGTGCTTTTTAAAAATGTCTGTTTTAAATTTTTCCCATTTTATTAGATGGCTTAGTTTGCCATCAAGTGCGCCAGATTTTGGCACATTAAGCCACACCCATTTCCCTGTAAAGACACTGCCCTTTAGCAAGGTGACGGCTTTTTTTGTCAGACCAGGCGCAGACGAAAATTTAAAAACTAAGGGTTGTGAAACAGCGTTTTTTAAATCCAAAAAAAACTATTGAAAAGGTGTGTTAAACGTTCCAAACATACCCAAAGTGTGGGGGTTTGTTTGGATACGTTTTCTTGCAGCGAAATGCCCCCTGTAATTCTTTGTCTGTTTAATATATATTTATATATTTTTATTAATTTTGTGTGTATATATTTATATGTGGTGTTTATATTTAAAAAAAAAAACTCACGGCCCTTTATTGGTAAACATGCTAGTAACGGGTTGGACCCCATTTTGCCCTTCAGAAACTCCCTTTTAAAAATTTCTTCGTGGCATAGATTTCAAAAAAAGGTGTTCCCCACGATGTCAATTGGTCCCCAAAAGGGGCCCCAAAGAGTGCCAAGAAATATTCCCCACCCAGGGCACCCCCCCACCACCCCTGAACCGTGATAAAAGGGAGGTGGATCCATTTCATGTTGTTGAGCCAAATTTGACCCTAATCCAAATTGTGCAGCGAAATCGAGACTTCAGACCCAGGCAACGTTTTCCAATCTTTACTGCCCAAATTTCGATGAGTTTGGGGAAAATTGGAGCCTCAGTTTCTGTTTTAGCTGAAAGGAGTGGCACCGGTGTGGTCTTTGTGCTGTGCCCCATCTGCCTCAAAGTTCGCCTACTGTGCGTTCAGAGAGTCTTTCCCTCCCTTGGTTGAACGGGTGGTATTTGGTCACTGTTGCTTTCTTTTCAGCTCGACCCAGTTCCCCATTCTCCTTTGACCTCTGGCATAAAAAAGGCTTTTCCCGCCCAAGGACTGCCGTCACGGGATGTTTTTTCTTTTTCGGCCCATTCTCTGTAACCCTAGAGAGGGTTTGGGGTAAAATCCCAGGGATCGCGTTTCTAAAATACCAGACCACCTTCTGGCCCCCCAAAAACCTTTCCCACGTTAAAAGGCATAAAATACTTTCTTCCCCCCATATATGGGGGTCGGTTTTTAAAACTGCGGAGATTGTCTTGAATTTTTACTGCCTAAATGCATGAGTTGCCCGCCATGTGTTGGTTTTTTAAAAATTAAGTGTTAACGAGCGTTGGACAGGTGTACCTAATAAAGTGGCCGGTGAGTGTATATTTTTAAAATTTTTTATATCCATAAAACGTGGTTCTCAATTTTTTATGCCGTGACCCCGCAAATAGTTCCTCATGTTGCGGTGCCCCCAAACCAAAAAATTTATTTTGATGGTACTTAAAACTGAAATTTTTGAAATGGGGGTTAATAGGGGGTGAGCCCTCTACATGTCACAACATTTTAAGGTCCCACCAGAGCCTTTTACATAATGTAACCTTATACAGGGGGCCCTGTGAGGGGGGATGGGGGTTACATATATGTGACCCCTGACGGTATCTCAGTCACAAAACATATAAAGGTACCACAGAGCCGTTTACATAGTTTAAAAACCTTGCCCGGGGGGGGCTGTGATTGGCATGAGGGGTTAATATATGCCCCCTCTGTGCCCCCACACCCCCCCCCCTTAAGGGGGGGGGGGGGGGAATGAAATGTTATATTGTGTGGCTGTTGTGGACAAGAAACGGTTAAAACTATTACTTTTTACCACATACGAATTACATGATGCAAAGGGGTTTTGTGTGTGTTTTTTAACAAAAATTACCTTGCAGCCGGAAGCCCTGCCTATGCGGTAAATTTTGGGGGCGCGTTGATACAGCATGCTTTCAGCTCCGCAGCACCGCCCCCCAAAGAACGGGGGACATAAGTCGTCCTCCCCCCCGTCATTAGAGCCACCAATGCTGCGATTAAAGGGCCCCCTGCTCCCCTCCCCTCGTAATTGAACGCTGTGGGCCGCACTTGAACAGTGCGGAGGGGCGCAGCGGGGCCAAGCGTCCCCCCGCAGCTATTTGCCAGTGCGGCGCCCCCCTCAGCTCTCGGCCGGCCCCCTGCCCGGGCAGGGGGGGACCCCTGTGTTTTGGTCCTTTTGACCCCCCCGGGGGGCGCGCCCACGGTTGAGAACCCCTGCCATAGAAGCTAAAATGGAGTAGGCTTTTACAGTTTGGTTTGGTTTGTGCAATCATCCCTTCCTTTCTTTAAATTAAATGAGCAGGCTTCTTGCTAAATGTCTACCTTAGTCTGCAATTTTCTACTTTTTTAAAAAGGTCCCGTTTTAGATATGTAGAGTGGGTACAAAAAAGATGAAATGTTTTCCCCCTAATGAAAAGCAAACATTCAGTGTGTCCCCCAAAATTTAATGGGGGGCTTTGGGAAAAAAGTAGCCATGAGATCCAATTTTTTCAAAGGGGTCAACAAAAAGATGATTTCTTTTCATTTCAAGGAAGGATGGTTTTCATCAAACAAAGTTGAATGATTCTGTTGACAGTTTTAATTACCAATCAGACAATTTTTTATGTTACCAATAGGAAAAAATTGTATACGAAAAAAAGATGAAAAATTGTTTGATTGTTAAGAGGTTGGCGGATGGATGGAGGGGGTGGGTGATGGAGAAAGGAGGTAAAATCTTGGTATTAAAGGAAAATTCATCTAACTTTTGGGAAAAAAAGCTGTCATCATTGTTTTTTGGGACTGAAATTGAAAAAAAAAAGGTTATCCTGGAAAGAACAAGGTTGTTGTCCTGGAATTTTTTCCTGGTAGTGGTGAAAGTAGCACTTTTATAGTCTTTGTTATAAAGGTATAGAGGGTAAAACTTATTGTTTCCCGATTTTCATATTTTATAACAACAAATTGCTTTTATGTAAAAAAACACTAACATTGTAAGTTTTGGGGTCCTTTTTTTGGGATGTAAAATACCCCAAAAAACGTATTCAAAAAAAACTGTGGAATCCTAAAAAACATAATAAGTGTAGTGACAGCATGTACTCCGGTTTTGGTACAAATTTCAGCAGGTTGTGGCCAATTGCATTTTTTTAATGTGCCCCCAAAATTTTGCTGTTTGCAAAGACAGACAATTTTATTTGCCTCTAATGCAGGAATCTATGAATACTTTTCTGCCGTGTTTGTAAAACAGATTTTTCTGAGACTCTGGGATGTCTAAGATTTTAATAATATTTCAATGCACAGTTGGATGTTGACACTGTTTTACATATCAAAATCGCGTGAAATACCCCCCACAGTAAAGTATTTTTGGGGGTGAATAGGTGATTCACCCTATTCAGTCAATGATACAAAGAAAACGCATCGGGAAAACCGGGCATGGGTTGCAATATTGGTTGGGTTAGTCCAACACAGTAAAATCTGTGTCAAGAAATCGAAAAAATTTTTCCCAAAAACCAAAGGTATCTATTGGGTTTTTTGCCCTGTATTACAGAGCAGGAGGAAAAACATTTTTTCTTTTGGAAATAAGGAAAAATACGCCGTGTGAATAAACCTTTAATCAGCCTCTGTCATGTAAAATTTCTTTTATTTTATGGATATGCATGCAGGTGATATAAATCTGCTTACATGGTTAAAAGGCCCTAGAATTAAAGAGCTTATACCTGCTCCTTTGTTGACTTTTGTTATAGTAACACTACTACTATTTTGGGCTTGTGTTGTAGATAATTTTAGCATACACCATTTTGAAGGGGTTATTTTTTCATTTTTTTACATAGTTTGCAAGGCTGAAAAAGGGGCAGACATCAGAGCTGTTCTAGGAAAAATTTTTTAGAACGCTAATGGAAAACCACACTTACATCTATTAAAATGTTTTATTAAAATGGTACAGTATTGATATAGTTACAGTACAATGTACGCAATGCTTGCAGCTGCATGCTTATCCTTTCTGTCATTATGTCTGAGTACAAACTGACCTTTAAATATTGTAAAAGAATCTCAATACCCCATGTACTATGACTATAATCCCTGCACGGCGATTCCCGTAAATCAAGAGCTTGTCTTCTTGCCAAGGGAAATTTGTTTTCATTAGGGAATGTTTCTTGTACTAATATTGGAACATGAGTTAGTGAAGAGAATAGCTTATAATCAAGCATCTCACCCCATCATTATGTTTGAGTAATTCTCCCGTTGATGATAACATTTTTCACTAAGAGTCTGTTTTAGAATAAGAATATATGTTTTTTCTCTCTACTGTTATTTGGTGCGTATGTGCAATCCTTTAAGGCTGTGTCCATACGATGAGTATTTCGATTCCGACTTGAAAGGCCATGTTCAGACGGCTTATTCAAACCGTAATTGCGAGCTTGATTGCGCCCGCAATTCCGGCTTGAATAAGGGGCGGGGCCGGAGCGCGGCGGGGGAGCCGCTCGCCGGCCCGATAGACTTGCGTTATCCACGGCGCGTATTGCGCCTGGATAATGTGCATGTCAGTTTCTCCCCGCTCGGCGAATCCGCCGGGCGGGGAGGAGCGACGGAATCCTCTGTTCTCTATGAGAACAGTGGCTTACCGTAATTACTGCGACGGATTGGCGCCGTACTGCAGCGCAAATCCGGCACACAGTACGGCGCCAATCCGCGGCGAAATAAGCCGTGTGAACACGGCCAAATACTCGTCTAAAACTTGTCTATTTTTGTCAGAAGGTTTTTAAACATAAAATACTTAGAACATGTTCATCCGTTGTATTCCACACGGAAAATGTACTATTGAGGTCAATAGGGATGGCTAAAATATTTGTGTAAAACATGTCCAAAACATTTGGATGTCGTTTTGGATGCAGATCCGCCCCCAAAACCCTATAACGATGATTGGGACTCGTTTCTGACTATAAATCCACTAGAAATAAAATAACCATAAATTCACATGCAATGCATGTGAAATACCTGTTGAAAACCACGTGGTTTTCAATGGCAGAATATGACGAGTAAATGTACTTATTGTGTGGACATACACTTAACGAACTGAGCAGTGATCATAAAAATGTTTTCAAATATAGATCAGAATAAATCTGATTTGATCTGCACTACTTTGCTGCTAAAGGTAATGAGTCACAGAAGAAATAGTGCCACTTCTGTCCATGAGATGTATCTGGTTCTGATACATTAAAGGGGAACTAGTCAGGTGGTTTATGCTATCCTATCCAAGAGCAGGATGTAACAAAAAAAAAGGGGGAGTAAGGAAATCCAAGGGTATGTTTACACATTGTGTTGAGTCCGTGTGAACATACGTTATTAGATGCGTGTTTGGGTCCATCTATCAGATCCTAAACTGACCCAAACACGCATCTAGCAATGAGCAGTGTGACTTTACATTGCTTTCACTGTGAAACATGCATCGGCATTCAGATGAGTGATCGCCGATGCGTTTCATTCCGTTCTAAGAATGGACATGTTAATTCTTGATCCGAAAGATGCAGCAGGAGCCCTATTTAAAACTATAGGGTGCAATGCTGCTGCGTCCAACATGCATCCAAACACGCAGCTGCCTGTTGGATAAGTTTGGGATCTGTTTTGGATCCGATTGCCGCTGCGTTTTTGGATGCTACAGTGGCGCTACAGTTTCCGATAATTGGAATGTCAACCTTAATAAACCTGCATTTTTATGGATAAAAAACGCATAAAAAAACCGATTTGCTAATATAAAAGAAGTAGTATTTATTAGACAAACCACTAATAGTATTAATAAAACATTGCAATTGGCTAGTTGCCATAAGCGTTAAACAATTCAGGAGACAATGCTACATGTTTCGCCGGCTCTCGTGGCTGGCTTCCTCAGGCAGTGTCAGTCATTTGAAAATCGCAGGTATTTCTAGTAACAGGCAGTACGTATTGCGTCCAGTGTCCGTTATCTTGCCAAAAACTTCTCCAGAGATTTAAACACATCAAAACATTAAAGATAAACATCTTTAGCAACATAAACATGTTATATAGAAAAAGATGATGTTGAAACTTAGACTACATCATCATTAACATCAACATTTTCTATAAAATACAAAGTACAAAAATCAATAGCGGTGAGAGCAAGGCAATGGTGGCAAGCCTTTTCACTTTCATTTTATTTTTCTTTGTTTGTAATAAAATGGATTATATTTGCATCATAGAGGTTAATGCTGGCAATTTTTTATATGATTTGATGCTGAATGTCTGAGTAAAAAGCAGAGTAAACTGAAAGTATACCTCCAAAGTCTTATTGTATGTTATTTATGTGACTGCCATCTATATCACTGCTCTTATGGCCTCTTGAAAAGTGCAGAAATTGTATCTCAAGCAGCACTTTGTGTGGAGGGAGATACAGAAAAACAAGAAAGGTGGAGCTGGGTGAAGAGGATGAAGGTCTAAGAGCTGCCAACAGCGATATCATAGGTGATGATGTAATTTTGTAGCTCATAGGATAAATTGGCCTAGACAGAAGAGCATGTATTAAACTGGGAAGCAGCTAGTAGAATATTGCTGATGAGTTACCATTATTTGTGCAGAAAAAAATTCTTTATCTTGGATGTAGTTTAATTGGGTCATCTTGTTAACCGCACAAATATCATATCACAAATTAGATGACTTTAGTTTTCCATTGTAAGTAGAAGCTAGACCCTTTATTTTTGGCCAGAAAAGATAGCAGCCACAAAGAATGTCTTTTGCCTCAACGGAACCAGCACGGACACTAGAAAGCAATTGGTTTTTATCTGAATTTGTGCAGTAATGGTTTTTCCCGTTAGTGGCCCTGCTCCAGGTGCTCCACGGCTTACAAGTAATAAATGGGGTTCACAGCAGCAGGTTACCATGTAATTTGAGGGACCATTTTAACAAAAAGTTATTTTCTAATGCAGACAAAATCTTTAGGCTGTCATAAGCATGTTCATAATCCACAAGACTGATTCCTGCACACGGACCAACAGCAGTCATCTGAAAAATGTAATGACAATTACAATAATCGCTAGACCACATGGTGCTAAGAGTTTAGGAAGACCTGTTGTGCCTGGAATTGAACGAATGATTTACACATGGTTTGGACTACAACCCTAGAGAAGTTTTGGTTATGTCATAGACCATTCAGATGTGCAGAAAAAAAGCAGAACGTCTTGGGATATTGTTAAAAGTGAATGCATACCGCCCAACTTTTAGAGATCGCAAATAGGGACACATCAGGCCACGCCTCTAAGCACACCCAAACACATGACATCACACCACGGCACGCCTCCACTCACGCCCATACACATCCATGCCAACTTTTTAGACAGCCAAAAAGGGACACATTTTCAGGATTACATTGTATCCAATGATGAAATATTAAGTAAGTGATGTAATGCAAGCTAGGAAACAATCAGATACTTTTTAAAGCAAGCTAGTCAGTTTATTGAAATAAATTTATTTCCCAAACGAAAAAGAGGGACATTTATAGAGCTAAGAGGGACCTGGGTTAAAAATAGGGACTGTCCCTCCAAAATAGGAACACTTGGAAGGTATGGTGAATGTGTTATGACAATATACTTCTGTTGCACAATGTCAGCTAGTAGTGGTTATGACACAGCATTTTAGGATCAGTATTAGAGCTGCAACATGCCCTAAACTATGGTTCTGTAGCGATGTAAGTATGGTGCTCTAGAATCACTTAGAGGTTTAGGTTCGGCAGCCATAATGCAGACCATGAAGACAGCTGGCCATTTGCAATGGGCTTTACAGAAGATTTAATTACATCGGAGACCAGTTAATATATTTACGGTTCTCAAGTCACTCTTTTTTTATTTTAAATTCCTCTACATTTTATCCAAAATACACATTACCACTACCATTCTGGTAGGTACATTAATTATGACAAAACCTAATTGCTTCCAGGTTTCAACTCTGCATCTAAAAATATCAAAAGAAGGATTTCTTAAAGGGGTTATCTCACTACATCTGACCTCAGTCCTGTTTCTTGGTTTCATTTTGAATTCAGGGGCATGCTTACTGACTTCCACTAGGCTGCAGTAGAAGCCAGGTCTGTAGCTATATCAACCAGTGCTGGCAGCCTATCAGGAGAGATCAAACAGGTCTGTAGCTATAGCGACCACAGGAGCTGATGCAGCCCATACAAGAGGGGATATCTCAGAATAGGTAGGATACTGATAATGAACATATATTGCAAAGTGACTTGTTTTGCAAGATCTTTAACATAAAAAGCAATCCTTGTAGTGAGACAACCCCTTTAAGTGGAATATATTAATGTCTCCCTACTGAACTTTGACAGTTTTTTATATTTATTGCAAAAAAGTGAAACTAACGAACTTTATACTGTAATTTTTCAGCCGAATACACAGTTGTATATGTCTGTGAATGTTATTGTAAAATATGTCATTTTCTTCACAGGCCCATGCCCTGGAAGCAGACATGGAGAAGGATTTTCTGGAGATTGCATGTATTTGCAAGACTGTGATCTGTTGCAGAGTGACTCCTCTTCAGAAAGCCCAAGTGGTTGAGTTAGTAAAAAAGTATAAAAAAGCAGTCACTCTTGCCATTGGGGATGGTGCTAATGACATCAGCATGATAAAAAGTAAGCTGACCACTATGCAAGCTGTTTTTTATTTTAATTACTTTTAATGTAATAGCTTGTCCTTTCAGGCTTTCACTTAAAAGAGCACTAAATCAGTAGACTGGACTACTATGCAGCCTAGTCACATTATTATGACCATTTCCTACTTTCAACAACAGCAGTGCGTGGCTCATGAAGGAAGTCACGTGTGGTGAGCTGGCTTGGTGGGTCCATAAGGTGTGTGGCAGGCTGTCTGTACACAAATCCTTCAGTGCTATCATGCGTGAAAGTGGCAACTTATCAGAGTAGCAGAAAGGAATGATCATTGGCTTTTAGGTGAAGGGTGGAAGTATTTATGAAACTGCGGAGACTGTGAACTGAATGCGTGCTGCTGTGGCAAAAGTGTATTGTGAGTTGACAAATGGTACCAGTAAAATAAGCGAAAGCAAACAGTAGGCACAAGTGCCTTTAAAAATTAAGGGTGAAAGTAGGCATGTAGGGTAAGGGGGACTAAAACGTAAAGTTGAGCAGTCCCGAAAAAATAAACCGGGGGAGCCCAAACAGGTGTTTGAAAAAAACAGTTCAGGAACCTACGTGTAGGGGGGTAGGGGAAGTAGAAGGATGGTCATACCCTGATAACAGTTACTTTGACAGGAAAGGCTTACATTTTTAAAAATGGTTGATTGGTAAGGGTTGTTTAGATTTTTTGCTTATCCAATCATGGAAATTTACAGTTTAGGCAAGAAACCATAGAACAAACCCCGCAACCATTGCGGAAAACACAAAAGGGGGATGGCAGCATTTGGGCTGGGGGAAAAATTTTTAGCATTTTTGGGGCCCTTCATCCATGTAAAAGGCACTCTCAGTGCATTTGGGTATGAATCTATTGTTGCACATCAGGCTCATCAATACATGCTGATTATCTTCCTGGGGCTAATGTTATACTCCAGCAAGACAATGAAAAATTGTACACGGCTGCTTCAGCATTGTTTGGAAAAGCATGACCAAGATTTCCAAGTACTACCTTGATCAACTAATTCCCCACATTTGAGCCCAATTTAGACTGTGGGCACCCTCGATTTTCAATTCATCTAGGACCTCCCCCCCAGCCCCTTCAGTTGTGGGATGTACGTAGTCAAAATATTCAGATAGCTTGACAGCCTACCAAAGGATCTTATTGTTCATTCCATTCGTTGCTGCAGTCTGTGCCGCAACAATATATCTGGGGTATTGCTGGTTCATAATAATGTGATCAACTGTGTAACTGGCTCCTGGAATTGTATAAAGCTCTTCAGCCTTTGAAAGGCTGATAGAGAGAAAATAATTGCATTCAGCGTTTAAAAAAAAAGAAATTTTAAAAAAAAAGCAATTTATTCCAAATGAATTTTTTTTTAAATAAGCTTAAAAATGCATAAACTAAACATTTAGGGCAATAGTTTAATAGTAAAAC
>JAODAL010066626.1:0-17673 GCA_025379985.1 Phyllomedusa bahiana | reverse complement strand
CTCTCCCAGGTCTAGCCATTTTTAGGATCGCTCAAGGACATTGGGATTGGGAACACTTCTATTTCTAGGTCTTAAAAGGGTGCTCTTTGGTCCGTTGGGGTATGAGAAAAAATAGAAGCTAAAACTCAAACTTACCGCCCGGATGCTCCCGTTCACTTCCGGTTCGTTCATCCCCACTGTATCACTGAATGGTCTTCATTCACGTAACAGCTGCAGTCAATTAACCCCTTAAGGACCCGGCATTTTTTTTGTTGTTGACACGTTCGTTTTTCCCTCCTCGCCTTCCCAGAGCCATAACTTTTTTTATTTTTTCACCTACATAGACATATGAGGGCTTTTATTTATGCGGACAAGATGTACTTTCTAATGGTGTTATTCACTGTAATATAGAATATACTGGGAAACTGCAAAAAAAATTCCAAGTGGGACAAATTGTGAAAAAAAAATATATTTTCGCCATGCTTGCGGGTTTTTTGCTTTTATGGCGTTCAATCTTCAGTCAATACAATGTATTATCTGTATTCTACAGGTTGATCCAACAATACCAAACATGTAGAGTTTCCATTATGTTTTGGTACTGTAAAAAAATTCCAAACTTTTTCTATTTTTGAAATTTGCGCCGCGGCGCCAGTTTGTGCGACCAATAACTTTTTTGCACTAACACCTACGGACGTCTGTAAGGGTGCATTTTTTGCGGGCTGAAGCGTACTTTTTATTGCAGTTTGGAATGCATGCAACTTTTTGGATCACTTTTATTCCATTTTTTAAGTGACGTAAAATGACCAAAAAAACGCAATTTCGCCCGTTCGCGCTGTAACAGCTGGGTGTTAGCGGCAATTAGCTGCTAACACCCGGCGGATGTGCAGGGGGGGGGTTGCGGAGCGATCCCCCTGCAATGCCCCTGAGTGACCCTGGGACGTACTCATACGTCCAGGGTCCTTAAGGGGTTAAAGGCCAAAGAGGTCACATAACTTTGTGACCTTTGGTTGACTGCACCTGTCACCTGAACAATGAACGTTTACTGCTAATATCCTGAATGAATGCGGCTGCCGGGAATAAATGCGAGCTCCCGGGAGGTAAGTATGAGTTTTAGCTTATAGTTTTGCTCATGCCCCAATGGACCAAACAGCATTGTCAAGGCTTGAAACACCCTTTTAATTCTCTGAACATTTTATCCTATATGAATCGGAGCACTTTTGTTTTTTCTTTATCGATATTGTAAGCTTGCACAGCTCAGGGGTCACAACGTAAGTTTTTCAGGCATGAGACAGAGGCAGATGTCAGGTACAAACGGTTTCCTGTTCCGTGGGTTCATTGGATGAGCAGAACACAATGGATGGCAGTACATGCACAGCAACACAAATGAACATAAAGAAAACTCCTGCTCGTCTGAGCACTTACTAACATTGGTGTAGGTTCCTCACTATCACCTTAGTAAAACTGACACTGGTTTCCACCGGTGCGAACACCTCCAGCCCAGAAGGTAGACTGGAGATATTGCCCCCCAGTCAGCTACCTGCTGAACTTATATATCGCCGGGAAATCCCGGAGTGGAACCATAGGGAGTGAGCACCCACCCTGCTCTAGGCTCACTCCCAATGAAAGGCCGACCCAGGAATGGCTGAAAGTCATACTAACGTACCTCTTAAATGTATGTCGACAGTCTATACTGCCGACACCTATCGAACACTGGCCTTTCACTCCACCAAGGCTCCTTACTTTGGTGGCATGTGTCTTGGACTCTTCAGACATATGTCCAGAACCTGGCTGGGATATATACTCTCTTGTAGACCTTCCCAGCTGTGGCCTTACAATATATATATGGGTGGTAAAATGTGAACATGGAATCCACACATGTACAGCACAGCAGTGCCACAGGCTATGCCCCAAGGCCCATGCCACCGGAAGTGGGGGTTAGCTTTCACTTGGAGTTGACATCCAACATCAGCAGCCAAGAGAACAGCTAGCTCATGTTTTGGCTAGATTATCCTTAGATATCATAGTGAATAGTGACCACTGCATCTATCTGATAAGAGAAAGGTGACTCCCTCCATCCTCACAATGTGATTGCGAGGTGCCAATAGGTTGCTATGGCAAGTGGAAGCTTAACAATGTCCTCCATGTCTGTTATGTATGGAAATTTATATTAGACCCTGTCAGATGCAGAGTTAGGCTGCCAGTCAGTAAAATGATGACAGACAGGCATAGTACTCTGATTACATAAGTATTGTAAATGCCACAAAGAGAAGCAATAGAAACATAGTTTCCAATATGGGGTCTTTTTAGGGGTGTTTATTAAGTTTTAGCATCTTAGGGTGTCCGCAAACCTGGAATGGCACCTTAACAAAATCGCATTAAAAACGAGACCTCAGAGTCCAGTAGGTGCTCCTCCTATTCTAAGGCTTGTGGTTGAGCCAAATAATGCACAAGGGCCACATATGGGATATCTATAAAAACGGAAGACCTGGGGGAATTGATATTAAGTTGGAATTACCTGGTCACATTTATCCAGTGAAAAATGGATAAATATTGAAAATCTGCAAAAAAAAAAAGGTGAAATTTTGAAATTTCACCTCCACTTTGCTTTAATTTCTGTGAAATACCTAAAGGGTCAACAAACTTCCTAAACACTGCTGTAAATACTTTAAAGGGTCTAGTTTCTTAGATGAAGTCATTTATGGGGATATCTAACATGCAGGCCCCTCAAAGCCACTTCAGAACTGGATTGGTCCCCAAAAAAATGTATATTGCACATTTTCTTGAAAATGTGAGAAATTACTACTAAATTTCTAAGTCCCCTAAAGTCATAAAAAAAAAAATATTTAATAAATGATGCCAACCTAAAGTAGACATATGGTAGTTATAAAATATTTTGTGGTGAATAATTATCTGTCTTGCACCCAGACATTTTAGGACTTTCAAAATGACAAGTTTTTCTAAATTTTCACAACATTTTGATATTTTTCACAAACAAACAAGGATTGTATGGACCAAAATGTCTTACGAACTTAAAGGACAATGTGTCACGAGAAAACATTCTCTGAATCACATGGCTAGGTAAAAGTGTCAAAAAGTTATTCTCACATAAAGTGGCACAGTCGATTTAAAAAAAAAATGGCTGTGTCAGAAAGGCCAAAACTAGCTGGGTCTTTAAGGGGTTAAACAAGATGACCAGAGATATATATGAAGTGAGACCCAGAAAAGCCATTAATTTAATTCAGATAACAGACCAGAACCCAAAATGAGTGGTGAGCTGGTCCATTGTACCTTGTCAATGGCATAGAGTGCTCCATAGTTCCCACATTGTCATTCAAAATGGCGCCACTTGTCCACTCATGATACACTTTCACCACAGCAGCACACAAACAGTTCACAGATTACGCAATATCAGAAATACTGCCACTCTTGGCCCAAAAGTCACTAATCTTTTTTTTGCAACTCTGATAAACTACTACTCTTACCCATGACAATAACAAGATATGTGTGTGTAGTCTACATGCTACCTTATATACATACCAAGCCAGCTCACCTGAAGTGACTTATGAGCTATGCACTACCGATGTCAAAAGTAGGAAGTGGTCATAATTATGTATATATGTAGTTTCCGGGTTACGAACGAGATAGGAATTGTAGGTTTGTTCTTAAAGGGGTTGTATCATTTCATTAAATGGCCTTCAGAATAAGGGGACAGTGAAAACAAGCAACTTTGCAATTGGATGTCATTAGCAAAGCTGTCTTGTTCTCACAGTCTGCCTTATCTTCTGTTTTTGTAAACAACTTTCTCCAGTGCTGGTCAGATTCCTCCTCCTTGCATTTTATTAGCTGAGGGCTCTAATAATTTACATTCTGTTCGGCCCCGGATGGCTGTATTCACGGAGCTTGCATTCCTGCCTCTCACTCAGAATTAGGGGCCGTGAACAATTTCACTCTATACAGTTAGCTGCCCCCTCATTGAACTGCAGCTGCTCTAAATCAGAAAACAGGGAAGTTTTTTTTTGGGGAAAATTTTGTCTTGTTTAAAAGGAAATGGCCCGGGTTTTTTGGGTTTGGTTAGGAAAAAGTGAAAATTTTTTTTTTTTAAATTTTTTTGAAAAAAAATTGGGGCTGGGTTTAAAAAGGGCCCGCTGGTTTTGGTTTGGAAAAGGATGGGTTTTTGGGTTTTTGGCCGGTTTTTTTGAAAACGGCCGGCCCGGGGTGGTTTTTTTTCCATTTTTATTTTTTTGGGGGTTGGGTGTTTTGGCTTTTATTTTTTTTTGGGGGCCCCATTGTTTTCTTGTTTTTTTGGGTTTTTCCGTTTGGGTTGGGGTTGTCTTGGTTTTAAAATTTTTTTTCCCTTGATAATTTTCTTTCCTGCAAAAAAAGGTTTTTTTGGGGTTTTTGTTTTTAATTATTATTTTTGATTTTGGGGAAGGGGGTTTTGGGTTTTGGGGGGTCCCGTGGGGGGACAAAATTTTGTAATTTTTTAACGTTTGGGGGTTTTTAAAAGGGGTTAGGTTTTTTTGGTTTTTTTTGTTTTTTTAAAGGGGTTGTTTTTTTTTTTTTGGGCCCTTGGTGGGCTTGGTTTTTTTGGGTTTGGGTTTGTTTTAAAAAAGGGTTTTTTAAATTTTTCTTTTTTATTTTTGTTTTTTTTCCTTTTTTTAGTGTGGTGGGGGGATTTTTTTCTTTCTTTTTTTCGGGTTTTTTTCCTTTTTTGGCCCGGTGGGTTTTAGGAGTTGTTTTTGTTTTTTTTGGGTTTGGGGGGGGGGCTTTACTCTTTTTTTGCGGGGTTTTTGTTGTGGGGTCTTTGTTGGGTTTTTTTGGGTGTTGTTTTTTTTTTTGGGTGGGAAAAAAAAATTTTCTATAATTTGTTCCTTATTGTTGGTGTTTTTTGGGTTTTTGGGGGGCCAAAGGGGGCCTTTAAGGGTTTGGGGGTTTTGGGTTTTATTTGTGGTTTTTGGGAAAGGTTGTTTTTGACTTTTTTGGGTTTTTTTAAAGTTTTTGGATGTTTTGGGGGTAAAATTTTTTGTGACTGGTGGGGGGAGGGGGAAAAGGGAGAGGGGTTTTTTGGTTTTAGGGGGGTTTTTACCTTTTTCTTTTTTGGCCCCGGGGGAGGGGGGGTTCGTTCGGTTTTGGGTTGTTCAAAAAAAAGGGGCGTTGTGGGAAATTTTTTTTTTTGGTTTGTTGGTCAAGGGGGTTTCTTTTTTTGGGGGTTAATCCGGGCTTTTTTTTTTTGTTTGGCTGTTTAAAAGGGGTTTTGGTTTTCCCCTTTGGGTTTGGCGTTTTTTGGGGGCCCTTTTTTTTTGGTTTTCCCTTTTTAGTTTAGGGGTGCTGGGGTGGGGGTGGTTTGTTTTTTTGGCTTTTAGTGTTTTGGGTTGTTTTAAGCGGTGATTGGGAAAAAACTTTTTTTTTTGGTTTTTTCTTGGGTTTTTTTGTGTTGTTGCGGGGGGGGAATTTGTAGGTTTAAATTTTTTTTTGGGTTTTTTGTTTTTGGGTTTTTGTGTTTGTTTTTTTGTTTTTTTTTGGTGGGGCTTTTTTTGGGTTTGGGGTTTTTCCCCCGGGGTAAGGGGTTTTGGGGTTTGGGGAAGAAATGGAGGTTTTTTGGGGTTTTTGGGGGGTTTTATTTTTGGGCGTGAAAAAATTTTTTTTTAAAATTTTTTTGCAAATTTTTTTTTTAAAATAAAAAAAAAAAAACAAAATTTAAAAATAAAAAAAAAAATTAATTTTATATTATTATATTAAAAAAAAATTATTATATAAATAATTTTAAAAAAATTTTTTTTTAAATTTTAAATTTAAAATTATTTTAAAATTAAAAATGCCGTTTTTAATAAAAAATTAAATTTTTTTTTTTGAAAAATTTTTAAAATAAAAAAATTTAAAAAAAAGGGGGATTTATTTTAAAAAATTTAAAAAATTAAAAAAAAAATTAAATTTTTGTAAAAAAACCCTTTAAAAAAAAATTTTAAAATTATAATAAATTATTTTTTTTACCCCTTTAACTTTTTTTAAAATTTTTAAATTATAAATTTTAAATTTTTTTTTTTAAATTTTATTTAAAAATAAAAAAAAAATAAACCCTTTTTTAATAAATAAATTTTTCCCATTTTTTCAAATTTTAAAAAATTTTAATTTTTTTTAAATTTATTTTATTTTTTTAATTTTTTTTAAAAAAATTTATTCACACGGGTTTTGGGATAAAATTTTCAACCCCAAAAAAAACGCATCCGACCCGCGGGGTGCATGTTTGGATGCTTTTTTTGCAACTAGCGGGAAACACACCCTAAACTTTAAATAGGGCGCCGGCTGCCTCAAATGGATAAAGAATTGCCCATGTAAAGATGCATCAAAAGACGCAGGGAAAAACAGGGCATCAGCGATCACTGCCTGAACCCTTTGAAAAAAACACACTGAATTGTTAGATGTATGTTTGGGCCCCGTTTAGGGTCAAAAATACAGACCCCAACACCCGATCAAAAGTTCCAAAAACTGACCCAACGGGACCATTTTAAACCCTTTCCCCTAAAAAGGGAAACCCTTAATGGGAAAAAATTCCCACAAAAATTTGTTTTTGATCCCAAAACCCCCCAAAATTTAAAATTTGGGGATAAAAAACGTCCTCCTCATCCTTTTTTCAAATTTTGACATAAATGGGGCCAAGACAACCCCTTTAAACAATTGATAAACAGTACCTGGGGCTTTGCGGAAATGTCTCAAACGGAAGTGACCGTGACCCTTTGATTTTAACGTTTTTTCAGCAGGTTGCAAAAACAGATAAGAGGTGAGGGAAACCCAAAGTTCACCTCGGGCCCATTAAAAACTTTTTAAAATTTAAAAGTGGTTGGTGCTAGATGTTTGGGCCCAAGGGTACCTGACAACACCCCAGGCACAAAACACCAAATTTGCATAAAAACAAGGGTATCGCTGTGGAAAAAAAGGGAAATAGTGCCCCTCAGTGTTTTCCCGTGATAAAAGGGGATTCACTTAGAAAAAAATTATGGCCGCCGCAATGCTGGAGCATCAAGGAGAGACTATGAAATAAAGCCTTTAGACGAGTTTTTGGGTGGTGGTTTTTCCCAGTGGGGGGTGTTTTGCAATACAGATTTGCCCTATTTCTTTGTGAATGGTACGTGAAAAGCCGAAATATTTAAAAAACCCATTAACCCGTCATTGTGCCTCTGCTTTGAACCCCCCCGGGAAAATTTCCCACCCTCATGGGATAAAAAAAGCGGGGAAATGGGCCCCTAAATTTGGTAACCCAATAGCTCTAATTTCAAGGCCCAAAATTTTTGGGAATTTGGCTGTTGGAGACGGGGGGACCTAAAAATTCGGGGGCCTTTTATTTTTCCCCAGATCTTAACCCCCTAGAAAAACCGTGGGATCGGGGAGTCGTCTTTTGAAGTTCAATATTATTGTAAAATTGTGAGCATTCACGAAAGGCTCCCCTTGTAAAAACTTGTCGTCATTTATCTTCCCATTGTACTTTTTAAAAATTTATGTTTGTTTTAAACCCCTTTTTGAATTAATGGGGGCCCCTAAAATAAATTTTTTTTTTTTTTTTTTTTTTTTTAATAATAATAAAAAAAATAAAAATTTAATAAGAGATGACTTTTTTTTCTGGTGTCCCATCTCCACTGTTGTTGGCTTCTGTTTTTTTTAAATTGTTTGAGATAAAAAAAATCAATTTTGGGCAGTAAAAATTTAAAAATGGTTGTTTTTGGGGGGATAAAATTAAAAACTTTTGCGGGTTTTTATGTTTTAAAAAATTTTCACCTGAAACCCAAATTTTCCCCTAACTTTTTTGGAAGTAGGTATCTGTCTTAGTTTTTATTTTTTTCCCATGTTTTAGTGTTATTTAGTGGAGGATTAGCATAAAAACATTCAGGTGCACCCTGGGCTTCGCCCGACCCCGGCAGGGGCATTTCAGGTAAAGTTGAGTCCAGGCTATGCGGGTTTTTTTAAAATTAGAAACAGAAAACAATACACCCTTTAAAGGTCAGGCTAAAAATAAAAAAACTCAGTGAGCCCCAAATTTAAAAAGGAACGGGCCCTTTCACTAGGGCACCGGGAACATTTGAGGGGCTCATTTTACCTGAGGCCCTGAAAAGTAGACATTTTAAAAAGTAACATGTGTACTTAAAACCGGGGCATTAGCTTTCCCAGCAGCAACACACAGGTTTTGCAACCCCAGGCTTTATGGGCCCTGATTACCACCCTACGGGGAAAATTTGGGAGGGGGCCACCCCCCCTTCACTTGGCCATTCCGGGAAAAGGACCGGCCCGGAATCAGTGGGTTGGGGGTAATTTATACAAACACAAAGGGTTTTTTAAACCCAAGCTTATTTTGGAGCGCATTTCCCCCTTTATATTTTGCAGTGTACTGCCCCTTAAAATTCGGGGGGAAAAATGCCCCCTTTAATTTTCGGTAATCCATACCCTTCTCTTTCCCCTCTCCTCGCTCGTAAAATTTAAAATTTCGTATTAAACCCGGCGGGGGGTTTAAGTAAACATGTCAATTACTTGCGGTGTTTTTCGCCCCCAGAGTAAATGAAAAAATCTATGGGCCCAGCGGGTGCAGGCCCGTCCCAGGGAAATTTTAAGCCCCTGTCAGGCAAGCCCCCGGGAAAAACACATGCCTTTAATTTGCAGCCCCATACTGTAGGGTTTGAGTACATCGTGGAACATCCCAATAAGTTTGTGTCGTTTTGGTTTGTACTGAAAAAATTTTTCCGGTCTCCCTTCACCAAAAACCAGACCTTTGGTGACACGTATTGTCCAGTACTCCCTTTAGTAACATAGGGGGGCCCTTTCTGGGGGAAATGTATTTTCCCCCCTTTAACGTCGCCTGCCCACTTTCTCTTTATAAAAATATTTTTATATTTATATATATTATTTATATTTATTACGAAAAAAAGGAAAAAAAAAGGGGGGCAACAGATGGTAAAGTAGGGTTTGGTTGAACTTTATACCTTTTGGGAGTTTTTGATCTACCCCCCAAATTTTTAAAGTTGAAATTTTTAGTGTAGGGGGCCCAACCCTTCGTTTTAGCTTTAAGGGCTTTTACTGTAGCCTTTTCCCTTGTAAACGGTTGCCGCTTTTCCCCGTAAAGGGCGTCCCCCCCAAGCGACATTAGGGAAAAAAATAAGATGGGGGGAACCCAAGCCAGGTGTATCCGGGGAATTTCCCAAAGATCCCACCCCCCCCCCCCAAAATTTAAAGGGAAAATTTTTTATCTTTTAAAAAAAGGGGCTAGGGAAAACCTAAGCCAACCCTTTGAAAAAAATTTTAAAAGCAAGAAAAAAACCCGAGGGCTTTTTTCATTTTTTAAAACCTTCCTCAGGGGAAAATTTTTTTATTTTAAAAATCTTTGTTAAAAAATTTTATAAAGGTACAGAGTGCAAATAAAGGTTGATTGAAGCCAAAAAGTTTAAAAAAAAAGAGCCCAAATTTTGGTGTTTTCAATTGTCGGGTCATAAACCTTTTTGGGATAAACAAGACGGGAAAAGGGATGAAGCAGGGTGAAACAGGGGCCCTTTAATGTGATTATTTGCATTTAAAAGGGGTTCATCACGTGTTTTCCTTTTTGTTTTATGTTTAAATTTACATTTGGGATCTTTTTCTTTTTTTGAGTTATTTTTTTTAAAAATGTTTTTTTTTAATTTTAAAAAATAAGGCATTCCCTAGGGTTTTAAAACAGTAATTTTTGCAAATTTTTTTTGTTTGCATATTTTTAAATTTTTTCCAACATGGTATGTCGATTTTAAAAATGTCGAAAAAGAGTAGGGTAAAGTGCTGTGTGTCTTCTTATCCTTATATTGTTCAGTGTTTTTTTTGTGCAAAAATCCCCCTTAGGATGTGGGTAGCAGTAAATATGTACATATTATATTATATATTTCCCCGGGGATATTTTTGACCAGTTTTTAGATCCCAAAACAATCTTCTTTCCCCAATTTGCTGGGAATTTTTTTGGACTGTGGGTTTAGGTACGGTATCAACCCGGGTGTGATTCCCAAAAATGTTAAAAATTTGGTAAAGTTTTTCCCTTTCAGTGGGTTTTGGGTACGCTTTGTTTTAAAACCCCCCGTTTAGTGCATGCTCGATGACCGTTCAGTCTTATATGTAGTGGGCATGGGTTCGTTCCCCCAATTGTTTACCAATATGCAATCTAGAAAAATTTTCAAAATTTTTATATGAACCCGAGGATTTTTAAAACCATTTATTCACTGCAAATTATAATCCCCGTTTTAAAACATAAAATTTTTTCTAGTTTCTAAAATTATAAATCAAAACCCCAATAAATTACCACTACATACCCAGAAAGATACAGCCTACTGGTTTACTATCGTCAGTGGGTTAAACCCCCGATAAAGGGCGGGTCCCCTTTTATGACAGATAATATCCTATTTACGTGTTAAAAACACCCTTTAAAACCCCGCTATCCCGACGCTTTTCCCCCGTACAGTTTTTTGGGTTCATCAGGGGATTCAAAAAACTCTCGCTGTGGAAAAAGAGTACGCTATTTTACAAGCATATTTCAACCCGTCTTTAAAACATATACTCCCATTCAAATTAAATGGGGGGTGATTTACTTAGCTTAGATGCTGTAGGTATAAAAATGATGCTCCCCGCGCTCCTTTGGGGATGTGGCACCCAGGATAAGAGGGAAAACAGGGGCAAATCGTTTGCCCTTCCCCCTTTAAATGCCTCCAAAGGCCCCAAAAAGTATAAAAAACAAGCCCCCAACATTTCCCAATTGGTATATTTACTTTATACCCCATTGGCCCGGGGTTTCCCTTTTAAGGTTGATTTTTCCCCCCGTTTTCCGGTTTTTAGGAAATGCGCATGTCCGGAAGAAAAGGACAAGCATGTCATTTCAGGGTTTGTGGCCGCCCGGGGAAAAAACACTGGGGCAAAGTCCCGAGAGCCCGGCCCCGAAACCCTGCGGGACCTGGGTTCTAAAAAATTCACTGCGAAAGTTGGAAAAAAGGGGGGATACATGTCACTTGGGGAGTGTGCCGGGATCGTCATTTTACATATTAAAGCACAGCTCGCCCCTGCGTGGAGCTCAAAATACGTTTCCTGACCAAAAACACGCCAAACGGCGAAAAATATAAACCCTTTGGGGGGAGTGAAAAAGGCGGCACTAACGGAAATGACATGTTTTCTTTCCGGGGCATGCGCAGTCCCAATTCCGGAAAGCGGGAAATCAACCTTTTAAAAAGGAAAACCCCCCAATAGGTATAAGGGGGGAAAAAATTTTCAATTTTAAAAAAATGTTAGGGGTTGTTTTGTTAAAAAATTTGGGGGGGCCATTGGAGGCATTTTTAAAGGGAAACCCGAAAACGATTTGCTCTGTATCCCTTTTAAAATGGGTTTTTCCAGCATACCAAAAAGGGGCTGCGGGGAGCATCATTCTTATAAAAAGACAGATCTAAGGGGAAAATAAACAGTCCCCCTAATTTAATTTGGGAAAAGGAGGTATATGTTTTTTTAAGGAAAAGGTTTATATGGGTTTGTATTTTAGCGTACTCTTTTTTTCCCCACGAGAGTTTTTTGAATCCCTGATAGAACCCAAAAAATGTACGGGGGAAAAGCGTCGGGATAGCTGGGATGTAAGGTGTTTATAAAACGTTTTTAGTGATTTATCTGTCAAAAAAACGGAGCCGTCCCTTTATCGGGGCGATTACTCCACTGCGGATGTACAAAAGGATTTCGGGATCATCTAGGTAATGTAGTGGTAATTTTATGGGGTTTAGATTGTAAAAATTTTAGATAGGGTTTTTTAAAAATTATGTTTTTAAAAAGGGGGTTTTTTAAATTTTCAGTGGGCACATTTTGAAACTAGGAATATATGACAAAGGGGGCTTTTTCAATTTAGATGATATTTCAATGAAAAAATGTAAATTTGAAAAAATTTTTAATTAATTTTTTTTATTCCCAAAAAATTTTATCCCTAAATTTCACAAAATTTTAGAAGGACCTCAAAAGAGGGGCAATAGGAAAAATAGTTTCCCCGGCCCCCAAAAAATGCAAAAAAAGGAAATTTTAAAGGCGAACATCAAAAAGAAAAACCTTCCTTTTTTAAAAAAATTTTAAAAATTTTAAAATAGAAAAACCAAATATCCAATCACCAAAAACAATTTCCAAACAAAAATCCTTCCAAAAAAGAAGGGGTACATCCTTTAAAACGGGTTCTAGACCTTAAAATCCCCCCGAAATCCCCTACCACAAAATCTAAATTTAAAAAGAAAAAAATAGAAAATCCCCAAAAAAAACGCAAAGCAGGGGAAATTTCCTTTTTGGGGGGCCCTTTCTTCCCCAAAAAAAATTAAAAAATACGTGATCCCCCCATCTTTCTATCCCAAAAAAAAACCATTGAATAAAAAAATCAAAACTCGGGTTTCAGGGCCAAAAAATATCCCCATAGTTTCATAACATCAATGAACTTTCTCATCAAACCTTATTACAATTTCAAAAAAAAATAAAAAAAAATTTATTACCATAGAATGACCCCAGGGGAAAAGTGAAATAATAGAGATGGATTAAAACCCCGATATAAAAGAAAAAAACATCAGGGAAAACCCCCTTTTTGGGAAATAAGATTAGAGAAAGTTTCGATAAAAAAAAGTGAACATAGGGGTTTTAAAAAAAAATTTCAGTGGTTTCCCTCTTCCCACACTTAAAAAAAATCCCCAATTTAAAACCCTTCCCCCCCCCCCCACAAAAACCTTATGGATAAATTTACCAAAAAACAAAAAGAAATAACCCCTTTCAAGAAAAAACTAGGATCAGAAGACGAATGTCTACCCTTTTTAGGAGGTAATGAGGAAGAAAGCCCCCAAAAAAAAAAATTTTTACCAATATCTCCAATTTTTTTTAAAAAAAAATAAAGGGCTAAAAAATAAAGGCACACGAGAGGGGATAGGCGGGAACCTAAGAAAAAAAAAAAAAAGGTCGGCATCCCCTTGGGGTTAAATTAAGGGAGTTTCCTTTCAAAACAAAGGAATTTTTTAATTTATCATCATACGTTTTTGGACCCCCAAAGGAAAAAAAGTACTCTCTAAAGGGCTACAATATGTCCCAAATAAATCAATAAAACCCTTTTGATTTTTTCTAGATTTACAACAAACATAAGGGAAATTTAACCCCCCCCCTCGTCATTTTATTTTACATCCCTTCCAGCCCCAACCCCTTTATGATAACAATGATAAAAAAAAATAGAACTAAAAAAACCAATAAAATTTTATCCCCACCAAATAAAAAATGGGCACTTTTTTTCAAAACCTTTGCCCGAGTTAAATCTGATGAATTTCCCAAAAAATTACCCCCTCCCCAAAAAAACATCTTAAATTACACAAAAAGAAATAGCAGCTTTAAAAAAAAATACAAAAAAAAACTTTTATAGTCATCCACCCGCGACAAGGGGGGTGGCATAGTGGTGGGTGGGCTACAAAAATTTCCAAATTTGGAGGCCCGAAAAAATTTGAACAATAAGGATTAAATAAAGAACCTTTTCGTTCTGATCCTTTTTCCCCTTTAAAAAAAATTGTAGGGTGTTTAAATTTAAAACCCTGGCTGGGGGAAATTTTCATAAATTAAAAAAAAAAAAAATACCCATTTACATCAAAGAGCCCAAAAACCTTTTTTTATTTTTTTACCCCAAAACTTCATAAGGGGTCCAAAAAATTTCCCCCCGGACGGAAACCCTTATTCGTGGATTCCCCTCAAGTACCAGCAAAAACTTTCCAACTTTTGGACTTTCCCTCTGAAAAAAACCCAGTGCAGGGCCTTTAAAAGCCATCTGAGAGACTCCCGGTTTATTTGATTAAATAATCTCAAACTGACATTTTAAATTTTGATTATTTTAAATTTATTCAGCCCGGGCATAACGGGGCTAAAATAAAATATTTCCCCATGATTTTGGTATAGAAAGCATTTGAACCAAAAATTTGGGGGGGGGGAAAGTACGAAATATTTGAGAAGAAAAAAGTTTTTTTAAATTAAAAGGGTTTTCGATTAATGCTAGGAATAAAATTTCTTTGGGTATGGGGCAGTGCCACCCACCCGGGAGGGTTTGGGGGAACTGCAAGGGGGGCCCAAAGGGAGCCCCCCATGTTTGCAATTTGTAATGGGGGTCTTCGAGGAGGGGCTCCCTTTATCCCCAAAACATTTCATGCAATATTTTAAACTCTTCAAAAAATTTATTGTTGGTCTTTATTTGTATGGAAAGGACCCTTGAAAAACATTTTCCCCAGTTCAACCCCAAAATCTAAACAATACACCCCTGGGGCCCATTTTAAAGAATTCCATCCTGAAAAAATAGAATTCCCGGATTAAAATACCAATTTAAAAAAGGAAAATTAACCACAACCTTACTTTAAGAAAGTTGATATTAATCATATATTTAATTTCGGGCAGTGGGGCCCTCATCGTCCATGGTCCAAAAAATCCCCTTTTGGTCCCTTCAAAAGAATCAGAAGGAAACTGTACCGAAGACCAGGACTTTTGAACCCAAAAACAAAAATAGAAAAAAAAATTTCAGGAAAAGAAGTATCCTGCCCAAAAAGTTAAAGGGTTCAAAAACTAGGAAACCAAATACTTTAAACCCAAAAAAAATTTATAGAAAAAAAGAAAAAAGGTTTCCCGAAAAGGGAAACGTAAAATTTCAATATGCATTAATAAAACGATATAATTATCCCGACGAAAAACGAGAAATTTTCCAAAAAAAATTAAATTTGGGATTGATCAAAAAAATTAAAACCTTGGCCCAAAATTTTTCAGAAAATTCCCGTTTCTCCCTTTGAAGAGCCCCCAAAAAATTTAAAAAAATTTTTATTTTCACCTAGTAGAAAATAAAAAAAAAAAAAAAACTAGCGATTCTCATAGTGGATATTGGGAATTTGCTTCCCCTGAAAAGCGGCGAGATGCATGTGCTGTAAAACAATTTCGTGAAACAGAATTTAAAAAATTACTTCAAATTATTCTAATGACAGTTTTACATTGAAATATCATCTTAATTGTACAAGCACCTTTGTCATATATGTCCTAGATTGCGTATGTAGTAAACAATATGTGGGCAGAACCACATGCCCACTACATATAAGACTGAACGGTCATCGAGCATGCACTAAACGAGAGGATTTGAAACAAAGCAAGGAACTACATGACCAAAACTAACTTTAACGTATTTAGGATCACAGTCGTTGATACCGTACCTGAACACAGTCCAAACAAGTTCCAGCTATTGAGGATGAAAGATGTATTGGATCCACAAGCTGAGTACTTTATATCCCCAGGGACTAAATGAAGCTATAGAGCTGATCCGTTAATAGAGCAGGAAAATCTGATGGTTCCTATCATAATTACTTCTCAATATATATATATATATATATATATATATATATATATATATATATATATATATACACTCACCGGCCATTTTATTAGGTACACCATGCTAGTAACGGGTTGGACCCCCTTTTGCCTTCAGAACTGCCTCAATTCTTCGTGGCATAGATTCAACAAGGTGTTGCAACGATGCTCAATTGGTACCAAGGGGCCCAAAGAGTGCCAAGAAAATATTCCCCACACCATGACACCACCACCACCAGCCTGAACCGTTGATACAAGGCAGGATGGATCCATGCTTTCATGTTGTTGACGCCAAATTCTGACCCTACCATCCGAATGTCGCAGCAGAAATCGAGACTCATCAGACCAGGCAACGTTTTTCCAATCTTCTACTGTCCAATTTCGATGAGCTTGGGCAAATTGGAGCCTCAGTTTCCTGTTCTTAGCTGAGAGGAGTGGCACCCGGTGTGGTCTTCTGCTGCTGTAGCCCATCTGCCTCAAAGTTTGCCGTACTGTGCGTTCAGAGATGCTCTTCTGCCTACCTTGGTTGTAATGGGTGGCTATTTGAGTCACTGTTGCCTTTCTATCAAACTCGAACCAGTCTGCCCATTCTCCTTTGACCCCTGGCATCAACAAGGCATTTCCGCTCACAGGACTGCCGCTCACTGGATGTTTTTTTCTTTTTCGGACCATTCTCTGTAAACCCTAGAGATGGTTGTGCGTGAAAATCCCAGGAGATCAGCAGTTTCTGAAATACTCAGACCAGCCCTTCTGGCACCAACAACCATGCCACGTTCAAAGGCACTCAAATCACCTTTCTTCCCCATACTGATGCTCCGTTTGAACTGCAGGAGATTGTCTTGACCATGTCTACATGCCTAAATGCATGAGTTGCCGCCATGTGATTGGCTGATTAGAAAATTAAGTGTTAACGAGCAGTTGGACAGGTGTACCTAATAAAGTGGCCGGTGAGTGTATATATATATATATATATATATATATATATATATATATACATAGAAATATATATATATATATATATATATATATATATATATTTATTTATTTTTTGCACAGCATTTTAAGCAGTTTTACAAGAATATATATATGTACATATTTGAATGATACCCAAATCCTAAGAGGATTATTGCACAAATATACACTGAACATATAAGGATAAGAAGACACACAGCACTTTACCGTACTCTTTTTTGACATTTTCATATCGACATATGTCGAAAAATTAAATGTATGTAAACATAAAAATTTGCAAATTACTGCTTAAAACTACAGCAATGTCTGATTTAGAACCTAAGGCCTCGTTCACACGGCTTATTTCGGACGGATTTGCCGACGGATTGACGATCGTCAATCCGTCGGCAAATCCGTCCGAAATAAGTCACAGCCTATTTTCTATTGATTTCAATAGAAAATACGGCGCGTCGTTCACACGACGCAAAATTCCGTTCCGGATTGCCGCCGCGGATTGACGACGGCAATCCGGACGGAAAAACAACTGACATGTCAATTATTTCCGGACGGATTCACCATCTACAATCATTGTAGGTGGTGAATCCGTCGGGAAATCAGTTACAAATACGTGCCACACTTAGTGACACTTATTTGCAACTGATTTTCAACTGATTTCAGAACGTATTTACATCGGAAATCCGTTGTAAATACGTTCTGAAATAAGCCGTGTGAACGAGGCCTAAGAGGTAACGTACAACAAAATGAACTCAAAAAAAGAAAGAGAACCAAATATTATTAACCCCTTAAGGACCCAGCCTGTTTTGACCTTCCTGACACAGCCCTATTTTTGAAATCTGACATGTGTCAATTTATGTGAGAATAACTTTTGACACTTTTACCTATTCATGTGATTCAGAGATTGTTTTCCATCTCGTGACACATTGTGCTTTAAGTTAGTAAGAAATTTTTATCCATACAATCCTTGTTTGTTTGTGAAAAATATCAAAATTTCATGAAAATTTGGAAAAATTAGCGATTTTGAAAGTTGCAAAATTTCTGCGTGCAAGACAGATAATTATTCCCCACAAAATAGTTTATAACTAGCATCTACCATATGTCCACTATAGGTTGGCATCATTTTTTAAATGTCTTTTTTTTTTTTTTACGACATTAGAGGGCTTAGAAATTAGTAGTAATTTCTCACATTTTCAAGAAAATTTGCAATATATATTTTTTTAGGGACACTCCAGTTCTGACGTGGCTTTGAGGGGCCTGCATGTTAGATACCCCCATAAGTGACACCATCTGAGAAACTAGACCCCTTAACGTATTTACAACACTATTTAGGAAGTTTGTTAACCCTTCAGATTTTCA
>JAODAL010066625.1:0-17674 GCA_025379985.1 Phyllomedusa bahiana | reverse complement strand
CCGACATGCCCTTTGGGACTACACTGACCAGGAACCCTCAGAGCCCACAATCCGTCTTCCCCTTAACAACGACTAAAAGGGGCAGCGATCTGCCCCAATTCCCGGGTTTGGTTACAAATATAGTGCAATAAAGTTTTTCTTATCCGTATTTTTAACTGTAGGTCATGTGTAACTTTTTGGGCCAAACCACAAAGACTTTTGTGCCCAAAAAAGCTAAGTGGTTATTGGGAATGAGAAAATTTTAAACTGTATACCAGGTGAAAATTTTGTTCAAAAAATTTTGGGGAAAAAAATAACATTTTAAAAAACATTTGCCTTTCCCAAAATTTAAAGAAAAACATCATCTATGTATCCCAAACACCTCAATAAAAGAGTGAAGTGGGGAGACCCCTAAAATGAAATTTTCCTAAAACCAAGCATAAAAATTTTGGCATTTTTAGGCGTAAATTTGTTCCCATCCCGTTCCTCAAAAGCTGTAAATAAAAAGAATCGCCAAACTGAAAAAATAATTACGGGTGAGTAAAAAATTCAACAAAAATAATAAAAATTCTTTACCAAAAACAGAAAAGTCAGATTTTTTTTTAACACCTGTCGAACTGCATTGACCCAATGCCCTTTGGATTAATGGATGTATATAAGTTTAAACAACGTCAAAATACGCCAGAAAAAACCCATCAGGGACCTCAAACTTCTTTTTATTTTAAAACCCAAAAAGTCATTTTAATTTTTTGATAAAAGATGGAGGGGTGCAAACATAAATATATAACACCTTGCCCAAAAAATATAGTTAATTATAATAGTGAATTACGTCCTGAACGAAAAGGTTTTCCCTGGGGGATCCTTTAACCCCCTTATGAATTTTTGGGGAAGGAAAGTATAAATAGGTGTAACCGGAAAAAAAAAATTAAAAAAATTCACTAAATTTTTAGAGTCAAAAAGGGACCATTGTTTCAAGGCTTCCTCAAAAAAAAAATTTTTAATTTTTAGGGCTAAATTAAAAATTTGGGGATCTTTTGGGACAGTAACCAATATACACATTAAATCAGAAAATTGTCGATGGCTTCACTCAAAACTGACTATATCCACCCAACTACTACGGCCCCCCCTTTATGGGGCGGGCCTATTAGGATTTTAGAATTATTTGACAATTCTTTAAATTTACCCAATATTTCTGGATGTTAAAATTAGGGTGAATCAAAAAATTCCCTATCTCACTGTTTTTTCAAAGAAATAAATTTCTCACCTTTAAAATATTGTATAAATGCTCAATAAAAATGTGAAACCAAAGGGGGTTTGAAATAAATGTCATATTAAATAAAATCCCAAAAACAAAAATTTTTTATCTTCCTGCAAATTTACAGTAATTTTGGCTGTTGGCTAAACCAAACACGAAATTGAGTTTAGGGAAAAAATTGCATTATGTCCAACTCTAGTTTAAAACCCAAAATCCATCATCAAAATTCGGGGCAAAGAACAAAAAGCCCCTTTGGCAAAACCCCATTAAATTTGGGGATTCAGTCAATACACATTTTTAAAATTTTTTACCACTATGGACGCCTCAAAACTTTCTTTTTGAAATTCATTTGTTCTATGGCCCGAGAGGCTGGAGTGCGTGGTTTGCCTTGTTTTTCCTTTTTTTTAAACCGGGGCTTTTGTTTTCCCTTTTTAAACCCCCTCTTCTGGTTGATCGTTTACTGCAATTTCTCCTAATGTTATCCTCAAAAAAGAAGTCATTAGTATTTGTTGCTATGAGCAGCAAAGTGAGTTTTAGACCGAGACAGTTTCCAAAATGTGACCCAAAGGGTTCCAATACCCACCCCAACCTACATATGGGATGGGGACCACAGCCAATATATCCCAAAACACTTCTTTGGGGAAAAAAAAACTACTTACCCAATTAAATTGGATAGGGTGCAGAGAGCACTCAAACCAAAATGTTATTCCTCTCAGCTTTTGGGATAATTTTCTTTCCCTAAAATGTTTTTGCTCTCAAACAAAAAGTAAAGAAAAAAAAGGCCCAAAAAAAACCCAAAAAAACAGGGGGATAATAAGGTGCAATATCCAAATTTTTTCCCCCCTCTAGCTTGGATCCACCTAGCCTGGGCAACCTTGCAAAAAAGGACCTCCTATAAAACCATAACATCCCATATCGCCCGGGCTTTTCCCCTTTTTAAAATTTTTAGCCACCAAAACAGGGTGCAAAGATTTTCCCCCTTAGTCCTTTGAGGATTTAAAGCCTTTTTGTAATGCCTGGACTTGTCGATCCTGGACATTTGGGGAAAGGGGAATTGGGGGCTTTTTCCCCTCTTCCCCAGGGCCCAAAAGGGGAACAAAAAATTTAAAAAAAACCCCTTTAAAAACACCTAGAAAATTTAAGGGCCCCATAACCTGGGATTTCCCCCTCACCCAAAATCTTCGGATGTACCACCAAAACATCTGGTTTATGTCCCGCCAGATGAGTCTTAAATGGCCTGATACTGATACCTATCTATATGTTTTATTTTTATAGAATGGTTGACCTCCTGATAGGTTGTACTCTGATGGAGGAGAGATTTTCCTTTTTCTTTTCTTTTTTCTTTTCCCCTCTTCTCTTCCCCTACCTTGCCCCTTAACCCACTTTTTGTTTTTGCTTTTTTTGCTATGTAGGTGGCTTGGTTCTTCAGTGACTTTCACACTTTTCCCCATACACCTCAAAGGGTTACTTTTGAAATCTATAGTTTGTTCCCTCCTTTAGGCAGGGGGTTGGTTTCTGTGTGTTACATTTTATTGTTTTTACCCTCGCAAGGGTGATCCTCCCTGGTCTCCAAGAGGACTTTTTTTGTGATTACATGTGTTGATTTTTTTCATTTATTCTGTCCTTGTTTGTTGATTTTGTGTTCCCTACTTCCCTCTTGTTTATGTCTCTAGAACTATGGCAGGTTATGTGGCTACACTCTAATCTAAAGGGAATTTTTCACCACAAGTTGGGGGGTACAGCCACTACTGGTGTACCGGGCCCGGCAAGTCTGTGAAGCAAGGGGGGGGCCCGCCAGCGGTGGGGTGGGTCCCCCCCTTTCTTTACACAGTAATGGGAGGGGAAAGGGGCCCATGATGTGACTGCCTGCGCTTTTTTGGGACAAATGGGGCCTGGTCAGCTTAGGGAGGGCCCGCGTTTTTCGGCTCCGACCACAGCTGCGCTGCATGCGGGCGTTATTTATTTCTTTCTCCCGCACGCTGTGATCGGAAACAGTCGGGCCCTCCCTCTTTCTGGGACTGGCGGAACGACTAATTAAATCAGAAAAGGCCCCCCCCCCCGTGGGGGGGGGCCCTTTACTGGGCTCAAATTTTCCTGCAACCCCCCTTTGGCCAAACGCGGCCATGGGGAGGAAGAGAGGGGGCCCGACTGTTCCCCCACGGGCAGGAGAATAAAATGAATGAAATTTAAATGCGGGGTGCCCGTAACTAGGAGAGTGGGCCCCGGCCAACAGTTGGGCCGCCCAACCCCCCCCAGCGTATGAGGGAGGGAGGGGGAAAGCTGGGCCCGGCTGGGGCCCCCTTCCTAGCGCCTGTCCCCAGGGCAAAGCAGGGCAGTCGGCAGGAATTAATTATGAGCAACACATAAACAGTCATACTTGTTTTAGTTAAAAATAAAAAAAAAGTTATCAGTGACGCTGCATGCCCAGAATTCAGCGGCAATAAAGAAGTTGTGGGGTGGTTGTTTATAAAGTACGGGCCTCGCCTTCGTGTCCTTCACAGCCGTGGTGCTCTCCTGTTCTTTAGAGTCGGGCGCAGTATTAATCATCAGCAAGCTGGCTGCTGCACTGTATCATCCCGACTTCTCTGTGCTCTGTGATACTGGTTAGTTTTGAGAGAAGCTTTGAGATCTCTTGATTGTAAATAACAGGTGAAAAAGGGAAACACTTACAGGACTGTGCTCGTCCTCCCCCTTCACTCCTCCACTGCCACTCGGCGAACTTAGAAACCTTTCACTAGCCTGTCAGCAGTGTAGATGTGATGCTGATCTAGGAATGTAATAACTGTGAACTAATCGCACAAATGCTGGAGTGTGTGCGTTATATATTATTTTATATATATAATAACTTCTATAATATATATATGATATATATATATATACACGTATTTAACAAAAATTGCGTCTTTTCCTCCAGAATTGAACATGTCATATTTCTTGGAAGGATCACTCGAAAGACGACTAATGTAAACACGCATCGGCCAGAACTCTGCTACGTATTTTACATTGTGAGCAGTGTAAATCCACCACTGTAGTTGCATAGACGAGCATGTTTGAGGTCCATCTAGATGGCCCCAAACATGCATCTAAGATGTCTGCCTCTACTACGGACCCCACGTGCCGTGTGATACATACCCTGTAGGGCATGTCCCACTGCCTATGGCAGCATAAACTGTGATACAGCGCCTGGCCCTTACCGGCGCTACCTAGCGCCGATAGAAATGCCCGCCTGGCTTCCAGACCTGTAATTGCATCTGCCTGGTTTACCTAGCCAAGCTACCTACACACTAATTATCCCATCCGCCTGTTTAACTACCTAGCTACCCGTCCGCCTGGCTACCCTACATAGTAGTCTGCCCCATGGATACCCCTAGCAGCTGCCGGATACCTTACCCGGCTTAGCCTACCTAGCATATCCGCCTGCCTGGCTACCTACTAGCTACCTCGCCCGCCTGGCTCACCTAGCTACGAGACTACCTACCTACCCGCCTGGTCTTAGACTACTATACCTGGCCGCCTACGCTACTTCTAACGGGTCGTGTAGAGAACGACTGGCTACCTCCCTGGCAAACTGAACTACCTACTACCCGACCTACATCCCTGTCCACCCGATACTACCTACTACCCAACTTACCTTCCTGCCCCATATACAGATCCCTGGCTCACCTACCTATGGGGCTAGGGGGGGATTTTATACTGAGTAACTTACAAGAGGCACCAAGGGAGGAATTATTACCATTTGGGACACTATGGATTGGGGTACATAGGGGGTAACGGGCACAGTAGGAAGATGGTATAAAAAAAGTGAGGAGTCTCAGGATATTTGTGGTGTGAATTATATGCAGCAGTTGGGTACGTGGCCGACGAGAGAGTCGTCACTGCGGTTGGGAGCTGTTGCAGAGAAAAGGGAACGTGAAAGAATGACATCAGACAAGTGTGTCACACTGTGAGTCACTAAATGTATATGCACTGTGTTTCAACTTGTATTACCACTATTTGGTCACTGTATAGCGTAAGTTAATATTGGTCTTATTGGTAATGGAATTATTTTTACAATGACCGTTTGATGGTTTATTCAGCATCTTTATGGTGGAGATATGTGGTGTTGATGTCGGGCGGTATTATATGGCTCTATGTTTATTGCTGTTTGGCAATATTGCTCTTGGTATACTGTGTTGTTGTGATCAGTAAAATGATTGGTGGTTATCACCTGGTGGTATTTGCTGCGCCCTTTTTTATACGTACATGACATACCACAATACAGACAAAAACTGTTTCATGGTAAATTCAACGAGAACTAAATCCAAAACAATGGCGCAAATTGGCATTTTTTACTGGGGGCGGAGCAGTGTGGTATGCTTTGGCGGTTAGAGGTCGGTGTTGCTGGGGGTGGGGGTTTTATGATGGGAGGGATGGGGCGGAGGGGGCCCAGATCTCGCTTCAGCTGTATGTGGCCATGAAATTTCTCTGGCCGGCCCTTGTGTGGATCACATCTTGTCCGTTGATATAATTCCAGTTCATCTCACTGTTGTTATGATGTCTATTGTATCTTACAATGTAAAGGAATTGAACTCAAACATTAAGCAGAGGTTGTTATTGACAAAGCTTAAAGAAGGCAGATGTGTTTATACAGGAGACACAGTTTGACAATGTGGGCAACTTCTCCTTTGTGTGTCATATGTATCTGTTAAGCTACCTTGTTTCCTGAGATAGGAAGAGGGCAGGAGTGACTGTGCTAATTTCTAGAATGTGCCCCGTTCAAATATTGGAGATAGATGCAGACCTGGGAAGGTGTTATTTGATTTTGAAATGGACTTAACAAGGCAATCCTATTATTTTATCTAACCTATATGCTCCAAATGTAGCTCAGATTTGTTTTCTGAAGAGGATGTTTTTAAGGTTGTCATGCCTGCTACCTGTGCCAATTTAGAAAAGAGGACATTTTATTGTTGCTTTCTCAGAGGTTACTTATACATTGGCAGAACATAGTCACTCGGTTCCACCCATACAGGCGAGATTGTCCCAGGACTTCCATATACTGTTCCGGAAGTTTACTTATTACGATCAATGGAAAATAGTATATCTGAGGGAAAGTGGATTCACCTTTTTCCCACCTCCATAATACTCATTCCTCAATAGAATACTCAATTATTTGGTCAAAACATGCCCCAGAATACATGAGGCTGGGGAGTAGGACAGGCATTACTCGTATGTGTCTTTGGAGACTAAATAAAAGCCTAATTAAACATATTCATAAAATGGAAGAGATTAGTAAGTATATTATTTAGTTTTTTGGGAGAAATATTTCCTCGTCTCTTGTCCTGCTGTGCCTTGGAAAGCTCATAAGGTGGTTCTATGCAGTCAGTTTATTGCTACTGGCTCGCTGATAAGGAGGGAGAGGCAACTGCACGCGACTCTCTTGCAATCTAAATTGAAGAATTTAGAAGCTAAAATAATAATTAAATCTTCTAATTGACTAAAAGAGGGGTTTGGGCTATTAGAAGTAAATTGAAACAATTATCGTTGGTTCGGACTGAAAAACTTACTGTATTCTAAGCATAGATATTATGATAAAGCTAACAAACTTCATTAGCAAAAATGTATAGGGATGATGTCAATTCTAGAGGTCCATATGCTATAAAAATCAATTGGGGGAATTAATTTTTGACCCTGCTCTGATGTCTTATTTAGTTTATTTATTTTTTTTTTCAAAATTATATTCGCTACGAAAAAAGCATGCATTGCAGACCTAATGATAGATGGGTCGAAGCTGTCTTTACTGCCGGCAGCTTATTTCAGCTTGTACTAAATGGTTTTGGAAAGGTGTTTCCAATGAGAAAAGTAATCTCGCCAAATTGTGTCTGAAGTGATATTAGTGATTACTAACACACTACATGAATTTTCCAATACAATTTAGCATAAGTGAAACGAAGCTTGACTTGGTAATAAAAGGCAGCGTTAATGTGGAGCGCCAGTTTAACAACTGCACAAAATACTGCACTCTGTGATGAAAGCATCCCTAGCTCAACATAGAACAAGGACCTTGAATAGTGACCCTCAGCTTGAGTTGAAGGTATCTTGTGTAGAAAGAACAGGTGGGTATATCAGAGGCTCATTTTAACAGCTCTTCTACAGAGCTATATTTTCTCATTCTTCTAGTGTTTAAACTTCCACACTCTATTTCTTACCCAATACAAAAGTAAATAAACACAGTCAAGGGCTCTCGTAGTTAAGCTGACCTGCAGTGTTGATACATAACAATCTGAATAATTAGAATATTAAATTATGTCTTGAGAAGCCTTATGACTAGATTTTGATGACTCTACAATTTAATCTTTATCAACATTACCGAATTTGATAGCTGTGCTTCAATATTTTTGAACTCTGTCGGGTTATACAGTTAGAGGGTTGTCTCATCTCAAAGTTTCATAGGATGCATGCATGATTTCCCCAGAACACGTCAGGAGATCTGATTTCACTAATCGTGTACTGACCCTGACCGTAGTTACAGCTCCAGATGTCCGCGCTACCCTGCACCTTGCGAACAAACCGATAAGCTGATGGATGGACCCACCTTCTGTTCTACATATTTATGAAGTGCTGGTGCGTGCCTTTTTGGAAAGAAATTACGGCTTTGGAAACTCTCTATCTCGGCTCGGCACAAGCGCATTAGTTCTTCTGAACAGTGACAGAGCTCACCATTTGGAAAGGAAAGGGAATGTATAGCTAACAACAACTTGGACAGCGATGCACGCGGATATGTGCACTGCACCTTAGGGATGGATTGGGATCGCATTAGTGTTGGCTGATTTTGCAATCGCCTCGCTCTGAACGAACTGCTGGCGCCATGAGATAGGGAGGAGCAGGGATCTGACCGTGATGATGATGGCCAAAAGAAAAACAAGCTCTCCTTAACTGCCAGAGGAAGGTGGAGCTCTTGACTGCGTATGCATAATGGCATGACTGCACTGGGCTGCTGCTGCTGTATGCTGTGGTGGCAGAAACTGGCACCAACCATACATCTGAGCCACTTTTATCCCAGGCCCACGGCTGGTGACAGTCTGCTCAGGTTTGCGCAGGGCCGTGCGGGTGCAACGTAGCTCCCTGCCACGCTTCACTTTGCCCATCAGATTACTTCTACGTATACCATATATATGTTCTACTCAGGGTGTTCTAGCACTGAGTGACACTACCGGCGCTGCCTCGCTGTAGCCCCGGTGCCGCTACTTTCTTGGACCTGCGAAGCGCCGGGTTTTCTACCCCATGGCCAGCTTGGGCTCCTGACACTCAGACACTGTCTGCTCCCGGCTGACTCACCCGGCGTGCACAATCCAGCTTGCTGGCGTGCGCCGTCTCGTCCTGACGCACAAGCTGAAGCCCTCTTCTGCTCTTCTCCTTGCTTCACCCGGCCCTGCCCAGTGCTCGCGGTCGGCTACAGCATATCATCCGTTTGATGCTATTTCATGCGTCTCACTTCATAAGTCCTACATCCAGTCTCGGTATATGCAGAGGCTGGACCTCCAACAAAACAATGAACCTCCTCACACCATCGCACTATCCACATGATTACTTTGCTGCCGCTACTGCAGAAGAAGCAGGGATATTGCCAATGTTGATCCAAGATACTGCCAAAGCTTAAGACTGCTGACTGCCCTCCTACAAATTGTTCATACCTCGCGTTATAGTGGTGCTGAGCCTCCAGACCCTCCATCGTAGAGTCTTAGGCTGAGGGACCCGGTGAGGAATGATGGTGCGGCGTTGAGGACTGTGAGGGCCGCTGACCTGCTACCCGGGCCATGCCAACTAAGGGTTGTGTCTGATGTTCCCGCAGATCTTGGCTGGGGTTGTCAAGATGTCATCTGGGAGGAAGTGGTGGACTAAGTCAACTCAATCAAGAACCATTGGGCATTGCTGAAACAACCACACGGCCGCTAGATGAATCGGCAGTTCTTGGCCTATGAGTGACCCCTGCTGCGACGTCCCCTGCTGTGCTGCGACCTGTGGCATGCTCCAGGATGTTTGTCCACTGCCACACCGCAGAGTGAAGAGCCTGCACCTCTCGTCTGACATACTGTTTTGTTCTAAAATGTACAGACAATGTTTGATGAAGATATCTGCATATGATAATACAACACCCTGTATTGACTCCAAAATGATGACCACTAAGAAGCTAGGTAACCTTGGATATAAATTGTGCTCACAAATGGCCTAAGGAATGAAATGTATTTGTATGTGCCGTTTAAACTAGACACTGTATTTACTAAATAGTAAAACGCACATAAGCTGGCTTAATTAACCTTCAGATATGAAATTATGGTCTGATAGGCAAAATACGTTTCTTTCGCGGCGGTGAAAAGAAAGAAAGTTTCTTTTACTAAAGTACAACACTGCAGCTCTAAAATATTTAGTTAACCCTTGGATGTAAATTGCGCAAAAATAAAATGTGCTGCCAAAATATTACAGCTTTGTGCGTGTTAAAATGGCAGTGTAATTTTATGGTACACAACGTGACAGAAAGCTTGAAATTAACCTTCGGTTTATGAATTATGCTACAGGTAAATTGTTTTTTTGTGGTGAAAAAGAACGTTTCTTTAGTAACATCAACGCAGACAAAGCTTGAAATTAACCCGCCTGGATGTGTATAATTTGTAAGCAAAAGAATTGAGCAACCCAAAATTACCAAGCTTTGCAGGCATGTTAAAATGGGTGTATTGTATTTTAGGTACAAACACAGAAAACTTGTAATTAATTAAACTTCGGCTTATGATTTATGATACAGGTAAAAATTTCTTTTCTGGCAGTGAAAAAAGAACGGTTTCTTTTTACGCTGACACACAGAATCGGCAGAACAAAGCTTAATTAACCCCTGGATGTAAATAATACGCAAAGAACGTGTGAGCAACCTAAAATTGACCAGCTTTGCAGTTGTTAAAATGTGGGTGTATTTTACGGTGTGACACAAACAACAGAATAAACTTGTAATTAATTAACCTTCGGTTATGAATTATGCTACAGGTAAAATGTCCCCTTTTTTTGGCGGTTGAAAAAAGAAAGTTTCTCTTAAGTGAACCACAACGGTCAGAACAATGCTTAATTAACCCCCTGGATGGAAATTACGCTAAAAGAAGATTGAACAACTAAAATTACCAGCTTCTGACTCGCGTGTTAAAATGGCGTGTATTTTACGGTACACAACACACGAAAAACTTGTATTAAACTTTCGGTTTCATATGTATTATGCTACCGGTAAAATGTCTTTTAGTGGTGAATGTGAAAAAGAATACGTCGTTCTTTTAGTGACCACAACGGGAGAACAACGTGTATTGTTAACCCTGGATGTTAAATTGTGCAGTAAGAATTGAGCAACCAAAAATTACCAGCTGATGTGTAGCGTGTTAAAATGGCGTGTAGCGTTGTACGGTACACAACAGCAGGCAGAAAAACTTGTAATTAATTAACCTTCGGTTATGAATTATGCTACAGGTAAAATGTCTTATTTTGGCCGGTGACAAAGTGAAGTTTATTTAGTGAACACAACAGCATAACAACGCCATTAAATAACCCCTGGAGTGTAAATTGCCGCAAAAGAAATGAGGCAACCAAAAAATGAAGGTGGTTATCTTGGATTTTAAAAACGCTGCTTTCTTTGTAAATTAAATACAACAGGAACAGCTTAGGTACCTTGGGTATTCATTGTGATGTGAGCAAGTTGCATTATAAAATGTATATGCAGCTGCCAATTGGACTTCAGTTCCAATAGTGTCCAACAAAATCTAGACATTATAGAAATCAGTAGTGACAGCTGGTCTCTGAGAAGCTGTGAACTCCCCCAAATCGCTGTATAAAAATGAGTTCTTTAGTAGTAGAGATATCATTGAAGCAGCCGTGGCAGCACTCTTCCCTACTCAGTACATTGAGAGCGGTATGAGCTCCCAGCGGTCGCGCGGCCGGACTTATATAGTGCGTGCAAAGTAACAGAATCCCGCCGGTCTCTGATTGGCTTCATCTCTGCACATGTCATGCAGGCTATGCCTTCTTCCTCCCGAGTTCTTTGCCATGTAAGCCATGGTTCGCAAGCCGTTTATGTCAGATATCAAACAACCCTCTTCGTTTCACACGAGAGTACCCCAAACTTCAATTCGTTCAGACGAAGGTTCTCCTGAGAAATTCTAAAAGAATTCCACTTCGTTAGTTCAATTCGTCGTCATTTGTCTAATCCTCTGACACTGAAATGCTGGTAGTGACATATGCAGTGTCACGCGTCATGTGCCCCTAGAGGGAGCACGAGTTGTGCGACAGTGATGCCAGGGATCTGGAGGAAGCAGCAATGGTGAGGCTTCAGGAGTGGCAGGAGCCAGGACAGGTGCCTGCAGAGAGCCAAAGACACCAGTGGATGTCGCAGCAGCGGACGGGACACAGGAGACAAGTACACGCTATCGGTCTATAGCAGGGGCCGCGACGTGAACCTTGACATAAAACCTGGTCTACATTTGTTCAAAAAAGAATGAACAAATGTCTTTTTTCTTTATTACCATTAGACAGTACATCTTGCCCTGCAAAATAAAAGCCATCATATGATTATGTAGATGAAAAATTTAAAATCAACAGCTAAGGCGCTGGTGAAAGCGTGGAGAGTGAGAAAAAATGGAAGATGTGAAAAAAGAAAATAGTTGTGACAGGAAGGCTTTAAGGAGATACATTGTTTGCTTAATGAGTGGAATTCTCTTCTTTTGTCTCTATTTGTTAGGATTTTGGCAGGATTTTGGCACACCACTCCTGGGCACATTACATAGCGCCTGCAGCACTTTGTAATGCGCCCGATCTCGGGGTGTGTGTGGAGATTTAAAAATGTATGAACGGGGCTACACCTGATATTGGGCTGAAAAGACGCCAGATATCTGGGGAGCGCCCGTTCATAGAACATGGTCTCCCTCTAGTTCTACTATATAAGCCTTACGGAAATTGTATGAGTTCTGTCTTTGCTCTATGTAACTGCAAGATATTCTAACCTATTATTATCCTTTAGCTACTGCCTATCGTCTGAAAATTTCTCTCAGTGTTTCTTGTCTTGTCTATTTTTTTTTCCCCCTTTTCTTGTTTTCAAAGATACTTTTTAATAACAGTTCAATTGGGAAAAAAGGGATTTTAAATTTTTTTTAAAAATGCCCCTTTGATTATGTTTTATTTGTTAAAAATTGTATATAAATATTAATTGCTTTAAAAAATTTAAAAAAACTTTAATACTTAAAAAAAAAGAATAGGACCCCATACTGAGAGCTAGGGATAATCGTTCGGGGGTTTGTTTATAGTTTTTTAAAACATGATATAAATTTGGTAATTCAAAAGATCTATTTTTTTTTAAAAAAACAAATTTAAAAAAACTATTCTCAGACTAGGATGAGCCCCAAAAGTATAAAATTCCCTAATCGTAAATAGAAAATAAAAAAAAAAATTTGTCACGTCAAGGGGGTGCGTGACCCCTGCTGGACCCACCCCCTGCCCCGTGCTTGACTGCCCCCAGGCGGCAGCGGCAATGGGCGAATCCCTGCGTGCAAAGTGCGGGGCTGTCAGGAGGAAAAAAGGTCAGACGTCCCCGGGCAATACCCAAAAAGGACGCCAAGCCCCAAAAAGAAAGAGGGGTAAAGAAACAAAGGGGGTCAAAAGAAACGGGGGGGGTACAAGGGCAAAGACAAGCCGGGGGGCGGAGAAACAAGCCCAGGTCAGGTACAAGATAAGCAAAAGCCCAAAAAAGAACAAGAAAAACGAGGGACCCAAAAATTTACGGCACGCACCCAGCCTAGGGGGTTTAAAAGGGATTCCCGGATACGCCCTGCAGTGATTGGGGGCGGCCCCCAGGTCCTCCATGGTGGTGAACTGCCCCCGTCGGATGGGTGGGCCCTGTCACTCACAGAGTTGTCAGCGCAAGTGTATCGGGTGGGGGTGTGTCGCTGCTGCCGAGATCCTAACTGAGCACGCCAGCCTGACGTACCCCCCTTTTGGAGGGGCCCCACCCTTTCCCCGGTTGGGTTTGCTGGGTGAACCTGGAAAACCCTTACCACGATCAGCTGGATACTTTGCCCAAAATGAAACCCCAGGACCAAACCTTCCCCAAAGGGGGCCCTATGCAGTGATTTTGGGGCCCTTTTGTGAAAATTTAAAAACGGGGACTTCATATTTAAATTCCTCTCTCCAAAAGGAGAGGGGGCCCAGAGTGCGGGGCACGGGTAATTCCTTTACGAAGTGCCACGGGGCCAGTTAAAAGAGAGAAGAGGGTAATTTAGTGTAAACCCCCGGGGGTTTGCCTTCCTTTAAAATATGGGGTTCAGGGACGGGGGGGGCATAGTTCAAGGGGGACGGTTTGGGAACCCTTTGCCCCCACGCAAACTTCAAAGATGCCCCTGGCCCCAACCTGGCAAGCGCTTCCCCGATAGAGCATCAGGAATCTTTGCCCAGATGGTAAAGGGACATCTTCAACAACCCTGTCCCCCCCTGACAAAATTTTGAATTCCATCAAAACTGGATTATGTTTTGAAGCCCGGGCACCCAAAAACCCACGGGGAGCCCCCCCATGAAAAATGAAGTACACTTTTCAATATGTATGGATCACACCAACCAGCTCCAATTCAGGGGTACAATTATAGATTTGCGCCCCGAGCTAGTGGGTGGAGTCAATAGCCACAGCCCGCAGCGAGTCAGATAGCGGTCTACCAGGTAGGCCCCAGACGTTTGGCGAAAGACCATAACAAAAATAGAAGCGGATCCAGAATTCACAAACGCACTCCCCAGAACCGGACAGTGCGACACATATGAAAGCTTATACTGTAGCAGCAATTTTATTAATACAAAAGGAAATGACCTGCTCGCCTAGGTGATCCTCATGCTGACCACCTAGGCTTTGGGAGTTCCTTTTCCGACCTGGTCTCCATTTGAGCATTCCCGAATTCTGTGGCCATCTTCTCCACAGTAGAAGCACAACCCTGGATGCGTCGAGTAGTCATACGGTCACTAATCCGCAATGACAGAAAAGGCCCCCAACTTGAATGGGCTCCTCTGGGTTTAAAAATCGGAAACACCGGGTTTAGGGTGACCATGGGTAGTGAACCACAGGAGGGGTAACCTTTTATCCAGCCAGGTCACTCCACTAAAAACGTCTTCCATACGAACGTCTATGCCCCATGGTCCTCATCTAAAGTACCAGGGGTAAGGGTAAACCACCAAATAGAATCCTTCACATGGTTTTCCATCTAACCCTAAACTAAACTGGCATCAGAGAGCTGCGTCGTTCCACCCAGACTGAACGCACCAGCAACGAAATCTGGAGCAAAACACCTCCATAGTCTTCTCACCCTACCTCAAGGTGGCAGCTGATGCCTCGCCACTAATCTTCCCCTATCTGGTTCCATTAAAGAGTACCCCTAAAGCGGCAAAGAACCTGTCCCACAGAAGACAGTTCAGTGAGTCCATGCGGTAACGAAAATGCCCACATCCTGGGGGGAACCCTGTAGTAAGACATAACAATTCCCACCCCTTTGTACCTCATTCCCTTAGGTAAGTGGGCGGAGCCTAAATACAGACAACAACCCTCTCTAAAATGCCCACAAAGCCCTTCCTGTAACCCCTGCGAACCTGTCAGGCAACTGGATAGGGGGTTCCACATGAGTGGAAGGTAATCGCAGGTGACCCCTCTGACATTGGGGTAGCTCTGTTGTTCTCCTACTCAGCGCCATATCCAGGACTAGCTGGGTACTGCCCCTGCATCTGCTCTACCAAGCTGTCATGGGGTCCATAGTGATGGAAGAGCATAGACCCCGATTTCGGCCTGGATAATGTCACGTCAAGGAGGTGTGCAGTGAGCCCTGACTGGTAACCAAGCCCACTGTCCCTGCTGCTTGACGTGCTCCCTAGGAGGCAGACGGCAACTGGGCGAGACATTCCCTGCGCTGCCTAAAGTGCTGGGGCTGTCAGGAGGAAGAAAGGTCAAGACAGTCCAGGTCAATACCAAATAGGAACCCAAAGCCACAACTCAGAACCAGCGGATAAACGTAAACAAGCCAGGGGTCAAAAGCCAAACGGAAGCGAGGTATCAAGATCAGAAGTTCAACCGGGGTCAGGAGAACAAGCCAGGTCAGTACTCAGATAAGCAAAACACAATAAACTGGAACAAGAAACACGAGGTAGCCAGGAAATCACAGGCAACAGCACCCAGCGTCAGGGAGTTTAAATGGATTCCTGGATACCACCGCCCTGCAGCTGATTGAGCGGCCTCCGTGTCCTCCATTGGCTGGTGCAACTTGCCCCCTTCAGGAGTGGCTGGGCCCCTGTCAACACACTAGAGTAGGTCAGCAGCAAGTGTAATCATGGTGGATCTTGCATCAGCTGCTGCAGCGTGTAGATCCCTAGAGCCTGAGCACAGCCCAGCTGTGACAAAAATACATTAAATTACACGCAGGGAATAGAGACTTTATCCACTATTGAGGTTCATTATGTGATATACAGTCAGAAGACTCTTCTAATTAGGTCTCGCTATCTACTATACAATGCAGGTCTGTGCTTAAAACGTGTGTTGGATTATTAGACTTCTGAGATAAATAAATTGCAGATTAAAGGAACTTTTTTGACTACAGAAATAATACTTTTACATTACTACATTTTAATTATGTATTTTACCTTTTTCTGCATTGAAAACATTGTTTTAATCAAATTTACAGTTGAGCAATTTTAGCCTAATTTTGCTCATCACCTACCTACATTACCTGTTTAATGCACTGCAATTAGTGACTTGCAAATAAGAGTAAAATGGATTGAATTGTCAAACTCTGCAAATTACCAGTATAGCGGATTTTTAATTATTCACTACTGTAAAGCAGTGAGGTGAGTGGAGCTCAGCAATATATGCCAGTAATGAGAAGGTAAACCTCAGGGAAGTGATGGTCATGTGGAGGAGTGAGTTCATTATGATAGTTAATTATGGCAGAGGTTTCATTACATTTTAAAAAAAAGTCACACAATTAGTTTGATGAAACAACCATCATTTAAAATATTAGAAATATAAAGCTTATAAGACCTTAATAAGGGTTTAATGAAACATAAACATGTTTCAAAGGATGGCCACCCGGAGCACAGTAAATGTAAGAACAGATGGTAAACTGCTGGTTTATTTTTATTTTGGTGTAAGGTATTTACAGTAAGAATAGAGAAAATTAAAATGAAGGGAAAATATATTTTAAAAAACTGTTTTATATTCTAAACAGTTTGTAGCAAAACACACTAAGGCAAGGTTCACACAGGGCTTTTATATTACTTATAAATGCATTGAATCTTACTGTGGCTTTCTAAAACTGTACAGTTGTACATTTGTATTTTTAATATAATTTATATTTATATTTTTAGGACATGCTATCATTTTATGATCTGCTGTGTTTAACCCCTGTGACCACCGTACATTTTGAGACTGAGGGGGCAGGTGACTCTTCCTCTTTTCCTATACAGCAGCTAACCAACCACCAAGTGTGTAGAAAACTGCAGCATGGCACCATTAAAGGACTGACTGTAGTTCACAGCACAGTCAAAAGGCCAGGAGTGCTGCTGAGCAGAGAAAACTTAGAAGAGGGCATAGAGCTAAATCAGCATACTCCCAAGTCTTGGGCGTGACATACCCTATTTGTGACCCTAGTGCCACTGTCCCTCTTTGCTCCTTAAAAGTCCCTCATCTTGACTGGATAAAAAAAACAAACACTTGCATTAATAAATTTACCATTTTGTCCCAAAAAATATTCCTCTGGTTCCTAATTGCATATTAGCCTGCAATTTATGTATTATTTAATAATTTGCAGCAATTTGGATGATAAAAATTTCTCTTTTTTGGTGATGTGTATTTAAAAAAACACTGAAGCATGCAGATTATGTAGTTGCAATCTGTACCTATTTGGTTTAACAATAGTTCGAAAGAACTTGTAAAAAGAAATCATCCCAAATCTGAATATTTTCCCACTGCACCATATCGTGACCATAACCCTCACTGAAAAATTGGGTTATTTTTTTCTTTACTGGGCTTGAATGGGTTAACTTACCCATTCCCTATTGCTTCCGGCTCTGTAGTGATGACAATCTGAGGCACCTCTGTCTTATATCACAAGGGTAACTCTAATATGACATTTGAACAGAAGTGATGTCAGAGCAAAATGGCCACAGGACCAGACGGGCCAGAAAATGGGTAAAATAGCCCATTTAAATCAATGCAAATAGATACAGTTGAAACCAGAAGTTTACATACACTATAGAAAAAGACACATGCACATGTTTTTTTTCACTATATGACATGAAATCTGAATAAACCTTGTCCATTTTAGGTCAATTAGGATTACCAAAATTATTTATATTTGCCAAATGCCAGAATAATGAGAGAGAATTTTTAGGCATTTTTATTTCTTTCTCAAAGTCAAA
>JAODAL010066624.1:0-17674 GCA_025379985.1 Phyllomedusa bahiana | reverse complement strand
TCCCCCCGGGTATCTCTTAAAATGTTTTTCCTAGGGGGGACGAAAAGGGCTCCCCTGCGCCTTTTGCCGGGGTTTACCTGTGGGGAAAATTGAGACCCATTGGCGTATCTTTGGGGAAAACCCCAGCCCCCCGGAATCCCTTTCTTCCATTTTTAATCCAGCTGCCCCTTTTTCCAAATCATAGGACCCCAAGGGCCTGGTTTCAAAAAAATAGGCCCTCCCCTTCTTTTGAGTGGGCCCTTTGGTATTGCCCGTCCCCCACAGGGCATCCCCCTTTTTCATTTCTTATAAAATTTCTGTTCGGGCAGGATGACCTCTTTTTTCACCCTTTTCCCTTTAATTTGGGAAAGAGGAATTGGGGCCCCCCTTTCCCACTTTCCCCCAAAATGGGAGTTTCCCCCAGATGCCCCCAAAAAGGGGTTTATGGCGTCCAAGCACCAGGAGCCCTTTCTAAAAAAAATCCTCTCGTGGTAAAAGTGGTTTTTCCCCTACGTGCATAAAATTTTCCCCCCCCTTAGATGTATTTGGGGCGATGGGGAAAAAGGAAAAAGGGGACAAAGTTCATGTTTGGGGGGGGAAAATGCCCCTGTTTTTCCGTGGTTTCGGGGTTTTTCAGTCCTGGAAGTAATTGAAAAAATTCCCGGGGGTTTCTCGACCCCCAAAATTAATTTCCGGGGAGGCACGCTGCTTTTAAAGATTCCAATTCGTTGATAATTTAAAAAAAATCCCCTCCTTAAAGCATCAAACTTCGGGGCCCCCAAAACGGTGATCCCGCGTAGGTGTGAAATCGAATGCCCCCACCTTTCATTGACAAATTTTTTTTTTGGAAAATTGGGGTTTTTTGTGAGGCGAATGGAGGAGCTTTTTCCCCCCCAAACCCCCTGAACATTTTGAAAAAATTTCAACAAAACTTGGTGCCCTTGGTCTTTTTTTTAAAGAACTCCCCCATTATTTCTCTCCATTACTTCCCTAAAAACCACTCGTTTTCTTAAGGGAGAGGGGGTTTTTTCTTCCCCCCCCCACCCTTTTTTCCTTCTATCCCCCCTTTTTTTATTTTTCTCCCTTTTTTTCCCCCCCTGTATGTTTTTTTTTTTGTTTTGTGTTTGGTGGAAAAGTTTCTGTTAGTGAAGGGATAAAATCGTTTGTCTTTGTTTCGTCCAGTCCCCCGTTATTTGGCTACTCAGTCCCCGCAACATTTATTTTTTTATGCTTTTATGCGTTCTATTTGAAAAGGGCATTTATTTTTTTTTTTCTTCCCTTTTTGGCATTGGTTTTATTTTCTGAAATTTTATGTTTAAAAAGGGGCAATTAAACTTTATTATTATTGTTAAATTTTAAAAAAGTAAAAAAAAAAAGACCCCGCCCCCCCTTACTGATAAATTTTCCCATCTCCTTGGGAAATTAATCAAGAGGGTAACCCAATTTTGGGGCTTCTGTTCATAGAATGCTGCAGTTTTGCAGTTCCTTGTTATTCCCCGGGAAATTTTATAAATACATTGACAAATTGGGGTTTCAAAAAGATTCCCCCTTTTGGGAAAAGGGGAGTAGTCATATTGACAGTATCAAAACCCGTGGGGCACATTTTTTAAAAAAGGGGAAAGGTAACATCCGCAATGAAAAAAAGCAGCGTTTTAAAAGGTATTGTTTTTTTTGGTTTTTTGGGGGGGGGTTCAGCTAGTAAAAAATTTTTTAAAAAGGGGAAAATGGTCCAATTCTTCAATTTAATTACTTGCGCCACAAAGAAAAAAAATCTATGTAGGGCCCTTAAACGTACATTTTTTAGGAGGGAATTTAAAAAGGATCCTCACATCACATTTTTTTAAGTTTAAAGCTGCTCCAGAATTGTTATTTATTGTAGTACCAAAGGGTTTATTTTAACTACAAATGGGGTTAAATTGAGGGATCCACAGGGGAAACCCTGAAAAAGAGGGGAAAACGATGGATTTTGCAAAGCAACCCAATTTTCCAGCCCCCCAACGACCTCCTACTATACATCCTGTTACTTACAGGTCATCTTTTCCTCCCTATTGGCCATGATAACATCTGTGAACAACTGCAATGTTTCTTTTTTAGGCTAGGTCTACACAGAACAGGAAAAAAAACTCTTCAAAAACCAAAACGTAAAAATTGCTTTGAACCTCTTGCCGCAATAGCGATCTGGGTTTCCGAGATGTTTTTATTGGTGTTTTCGAGTTTTTGGTGCCTTTTTTTTGGCACAGTTTTTAATGACTGTTTTTTTGGGGGGCAGCTTTTAGTGTATGCAAAATCCATATACCTGATAAAGACACCTGGGAATATTTACCGACAGAACCTGTCCAAAAAGTGTGCCAAAAAACGGCAAGCCCATTGACATAGAACTTCATAGTAAAATTTTCTGCCTTATTACAAAAAAACGGACCCACAGCAAAAACTGCTGTGGAGACAACAAAACATTTTTACTATTAAAGTCTAAGAATCTGTTTTCAGTGTTTATTTTCAGAGAAATAAAAAAAAATTGTGCTAAAATTACTGAAAAATCAGAGCTTTGATACATGAATGATTCTTTGCCCTTGATGTATTAGCGGTCCTCAGCCTCTATAGAGAGCACTAGTAAATTTAACCCAGTTCATTAGGAAAGCCAATTATCAGACCAGAACTAGAGCGTACATAATTCCAGGAAGCCATTTACGCTATCAAGTCCCATAGGCTGTAAGTGTAAGCTGCAGCGCCAAGATCAGGGAGTGCTCTCAGTGGGATGGCGCACGCTCTGCTGAAGCAGCAGTCTCACAAGATTTCAGCAGAACCACATGTTGAAGTGATTTTATTTTTGATGAAGATGTTACCTCTGTTGAATGTTTAAGAATCACACTCTAGCCAAATACGCTTTGACCCATCCTGGCCCTGCTCTGATCAGCATACATTTAACCGGCAACAACTTGTGGGTTCTATGGATAAGCCATAAAATGAGCCAAATGGTAAATGTCCCTTTAAATCCATTTTTTTTAAATTTTTTTGTTAGTCTAACAGATATTTTGCTCTATCATTTTCACACTTATTATCAACCCCAGTAATATTGGGGGGGGCCCCCTAGTAGTGCTGAAATGACTGCTACAGGGACTTATTAATAGCAGGCCCCTACCGAGGTAAATATTACCTGGGTGTAGCAATAAGGTGGCTGAACATCACTAAACCATGCCGATAATGTCTATAATAGATGCTCGGATTCTGAAGATCAGAGCATGGATAATCCGATATAGGTCATGTACCTGGCCTTGGCAGCTCTTTTTTTCAGCCCTTGTTGTTCTTGTGATCTGCCCTGTTGCCTGCCTTGTGGGGTCAGCTCAGCGGTCACCAGGGTCCGTCCGGAGTGTCGTCCTCAGGAGCGGCACTGGCTTCTATCTTTCTGCAGGAGCCCGGGAGTGAGGAGTCTTTGAAGTTGCAGCCCGCAGGAGACTCGTCTTCAGGTGCAGGGAGGCGGAGCCCCGCACACTCTAGGCAAACTAGCGGAGTAGCAAGGTTGTACAGCCACAGCGCCTGCTCAGGACCTGCCGGCTGCTTGCCCAGTGGAACCTCCTGATGCTGGATGCCGGACCCCTTGCATTACTGAGTAGCATCACAATCACCCACAAGCAAGAGCGCCGCTGTGGGCATCTGCCCGGTAATGGTCTATGCTCAGTCCGCCTCCCGGGGGACTGTAGTTCCCCAGAGCAAAACCCAAACCTTTGCCTTGCAGTTTAATTTTTTTTTTTTTTTATAGTTCCCAAACCGAAAAACAGGTTTACTTTCCCAATTTCTAAACAAAAAAAAGCAAAATAGTATAAAAAACCCCCCCATAAATTTTAGGTTCACCCCGTTGTTTCTAATTTTAAAGGGGCTTATTGTTCATCCAACATATTGAAAATTGCAGAAATAGGATGCAATTAGAATTCACAAAAAATTTTAAAAGGGGGTTTTTCTCCCCAAAATGATTAGAAATTTGACATGTAGTAAAAGGAAAATGAAGACTTTTACCAAATACATTGCTCTTTTGATTTTGCTTGGGCCCAGAGATAAACCAAGTTTTTTATTTCCTCTTGGGGTTAAAAAAAAATTTTCTCTAGGTTACAGCCCATTTTTTCTTTTCCCATCCCCTTTTGTTTTAAACCCTTTTAAATTAGTTGGTCCATTTTAAAGGTCTCCCTTGCAGAGTTTTTAACCTAACTAACTGACAAGTTTTTCCCCCAAATTTAATCTCTGCAGCCTTGTTATTACATTTAAAAAAAATTCTTACTGTTTTCCCATTAAAAGGAAAAGCTGGGGAACCCACATTTCTGTTTATCCCAAATTCATTTGTTTTTAAAAACCAAACCACAGTTTTCCCGGGAAAATTTGGTTTTAAAAAGTGGTTTTCCCTTGTAAACTGCATGGTGAGGAAACCCGGCCCTAATGATTTTTTATTTTTTATTCTTTTTTTTCAAAGTATCAAATTTGGGTGTTTTTATTTAAAAAGATGTACATTTCTTTTATTTTTAAAACCCATAAAAATTCTGTAGTAAAAACCCAAGGTTTTTTTTTTATTTTCAATTTTTTTTTGGGACTGATGTAACCCCTTGAGGGTTTAACAATAGTCCCAAAATTATAGGTGCTATTTTGGAGACACATTTAATATCTGTAGCTAGAGAATTGTGGAAATTTTTTTCCGGGGTTTCCCCCCCCCCCCCCCCCCCCCCCCCCCCCCCCCCAATTTTTAAATATAAATTTTTCTTTTTTAAAAAATTTTTGGAATCTGCAAAATTTGGGGCTTTTTTTTGGAAGTGAAAAAGTGTTTTGGGGGCCCCAAAAAAGGGGCTTTGAAAAAATTTAAATTTGGGTTCTTTTTTTTAAATGAAAGGAAACGCTCTGTGCAAATTTTCCCATAAAATAATGTAAAAAAAATAAATTTTATTTTTAATCCAGAAAGTAAACGTTTAAAAAACATTTTTTATTTTCATTATTTTTTGGAACATAGACAAACGAAGCGAAACACCTTTGAAAAAATTTTTGGAAAGTAGTTTTTAAGGAGGGGAGAGTCTAAGAGGGATTTCCTTGCGGGGTTTTTGGCATCTTTTATAAACAGTTTGCTTTCCATTTTAAAAGGGAAGTTTAAAAGGGCATTTTTTATTTGTACTGTATAATATTTTGCATGTATATGTTAATATATGTGTTTTTTTTAATTTTTTTTGCTAAAACCCTATGGGGTTTGTCGGGCTGTGATACCACCCCCAGCAGTGTTTTTGTGTGGTGGCAAAAGGAATAATAGTTAGAGAGGGGCCCGAAATCATTCAAAACCAAAGTGTAATTCTTTTAAAAATTTCGGGAAAAAACTTTGATTTAAACGAAGTCGAATTTTGGGGGGTGTTCGCGGGAACGAAGGTTTTTTTAATTGAAAAAAAAGGGCCTGCGACCCAATGGCGTTAAAAAGGGGCAAAAAATTTGGGGAGGAAGAAAGGAGTAGCCTTAATGACATGTGCAAAATGAACCAATCAGGACCCCCGGGGATTCTGTGACGCCCCCCCGCACTATAAAAGTCCGGGCGCGCCCAGGGGAAAGCTCTTTACTCTTTCTTTTTAAACCGTGCTGTAGTGCTGCAGTTTCCCAGCTTTAGAGATTCACAAAAAAGAAAGAACTTTTATACAGAAATTTTTTTTGGGGGGGTTCCAGTTTTCTTGGGAACTGCTCTTTTAAAACTTTTTAAATTTTAATTTTGTGGGTTTTTGGAAAATTGAGGGCCAGTGTCGCCCAAATTAAACTGCATAAAAAATTTTAATGCTATCTGCTCAGTTCTGGGAGCAAAAATTAAAATACCCAAAGGGGTTTATCTAACCCTATTGTTGCTGTTGAAATTCAGTTAAAAAAAAACAGCGTTTTTTACAATCCAAATAACTTTAATTTTTGGCTGCCCCATTTCTTTTGGGGCAATTTATTTTAAAAAGGGCTATTTAAAAAGTCTTTTTTGTATTTTTATCATAAAGAGAGGTTTTTTTTTAAATCCCAAAAGAAGAAATTTTGCCTTTTAGCATGTTTTCATACCCAAAAGGGTTTAAATTTAAAGTTTTTTTCCCCTGTTTTGAGCCCAAAAAATACACGTCTTTTAAAAACGCCCCCAAAACTGGTAATTTTGGCACCAAAATTTCTTTTGCGAAATTTAATGCCAAAGGGGGGTTAATTAAGCTTTTTTTTGTGTTGTAGTAAAGTAAAAAAAAACAGTGGTTTTTAAAAACGCCAAAGAAAATTTTTTTGCCTGTAGCATTTTTCATATCCAAAGGGTTTTAAAAAAAAGGGGTTTCTGCGTTGTGATCAGAAAAATACATTTTTTTTAAAATTAAAACATAGCTGAAAATTTTTTTGGCAGCTCATTTTTTTTGCGAAATTTTAACCCAAAAAGGGTTTAAATTTTCAGTTTTTTTCTGTGTTGGTCATTAAAATACACTTAGTTTTAAAAAATCCCAAAAAAACTTAGCTGGTTTTTTTGGTAGCTCATTTCTTTTGGCAATTCATACCCAAAGGGTTTTGATTAACCCTTTTTTGTGCGTTGAGTCATTTAAAAGAAACGGTTTTTTTTTAAAGCCAAAAAGAAGAAGTTTTCCCTTTGTAGCATAATTAAATACAAGGGTTAAAATTAACCCCTTTTTGTGGCTTTTATATTCATTTTTCATTTTTGTGCCTTTTTTTAAACGGCCCCAAAAAAAGAAAATTTTTCCTGGCCTTTTTGGGAGCGCAATTTAAAACCCAAAGGGGTTTCCTCCCCAAAGCTTGTTTAGGGGGTTTTCATTTGGAGTAAAATACAGGGTTGTATTTATCATATACAGAATCTTATTAAATGGGTCTGAAATTTTTTTGAACAAACATGTCAGACAAGAGGGGGCAGGCTCTTCACATGCAATTTGGCATGTGGCACAAAATTCTGGAGCAGGCACAGTCGCAGAACAGTAAGGGGATTTTGCAGCGGGGGCCAGAACTCCGGGTGTCATCTAGGGGCCAGGGTTTTGGACCAGGAAACCCCAAGGGGTTCTTGTTTTGGTTGACTAGGTCTCAATTTCCCCCCAGTACATTGACAACCCCGAAAAGAGCGGAGGGAACGTCAACAAAAACCCTTGGGTTTGGAATGGCCCGGGAGGGGGTTCAGCGGCACTCACCTGTCCTAAACCCCCGCCCTTTTTCCCCACCGGGTTTTCCCTTAGCCAGAGATCTCCCAAATATGGTCTGGGCCACCCGCCACTATACACCCGGAGGATGAAAAATTTAAAGGAGGACAGTCAGAAACTACGGGGGGCAGTGAAGAAGGGGGGCCAAAATACCCCCGGGGATTTTTTGCAGTAAAACGGAAAAAGTTAGATTGGAGGGGTGGAGGGGAGGTCATGTTTTGGGGGGGTCAGCTCTGCATCCCAAAGACCTTTGGGAGGAGGACAGCAGTAAAAGAAAAAACAAAAAAATAAATGAATTTGGGTACCGCATTTGGGGACCCGGGGTGAAGCAAGGGTTTCCCATCATGTCAAAGAAAAGGGGTGTCACCCTTGCGATCAGGCACCCAGCGCAGCCGCAGGGGGGTTTAGTGGGGGACCGTGAGTCAAGGGTACCCAGCAGTGCGAGGGGGGGAAAGCCAAGCAGCCCCCGGGTAAAAAAACCCCCCCGCGGGTCCAAGAAAGACGAACAGGGGCTAAAGCGAGGCACGGCGGTATTTTAGTCGCTCAGTTGCGGAGCATTGGCGGAAAAATCAATTACCGGCGGGGGGGCAATTCTTTTGCTAAGGGAAAACCGGAGGACCCGGGAATAGGGGGCATTGTAAAATTTTCTGTGGGCATAAAGTGAAGCGGGGGGCCCCGGGAGCAACGTTGGCCCCACGGCCCTGCGTCAACACATGCAGTGCCCACCACCCGGGTGGCCTGGGAAAAACGGGTTTTAAGATGTATTTCCCCAAATTCCTTGGCTGCAGCAGAAGCACCCCCCATTTGGCCCGAAAGCCTTTGGGCGGGCCATTCAGACCCCGCCCCCTTGCAAAGGGGAGCTTTTTTCTCTTTGCCATAATCCCCCTTTCCGACGCTCCGCCCCTTTCATTATCTCTTGGCGCCAGCGTTTTTCAACGGGGCCGTTTTGCAAAGAGAAAAACAGTATGCGCCCAAACCATCTCCAAGGTGCAGAAGCTACCGTGCCCTGCCAAGTTTTTGGGGTATTTGGCGGGACCTCCCTTTCCAAATGGTGGACCCCGCACCTTTCAAAAAACAAATTTGCTTGTCCCGGTGAGATGGAGAGTTCCAAGCCGTAAATTTTTTTCCAAAAAGGCAGCCCAGCCCTTCCCCAAAAAAGTTAAAAAAAAGGGGGGCCCCGCCCTTTTTGGAAATTTAGGGGTTTTGGGTTCCAAGTGCAGGCACCCGAAAGATGTTGGGCTTTTAATTTCGGTCAGGGCCGGAATTTGTCCTTTACGGCCCCCTGGGTGAATGTTTTTCCCCTGCCCCACCCCAAAACAACTTAACAGGAACCCCGCTTTCCCTCCACGTTTCAAATGCTGCTCCTCCCCAAATGTCTGCCTCCCCTCCACAACCACCCCCAGCCCCCCACAAGCCCGCAGTGCGCTCCATCATACCAAAATTGGTCGGGGCAAAGCGGGGGTACACATTTTCAAACCCCGGTTTCCCTCGGCAAACCCAAAAGTCACCAGGGGGGGGAACTGCTCCCCGTCATGCAGCAAAAAATCGATTGTGGGGGCTTTCTCCCCCGCCAACTGTTTAAGGGGAACCCTTTGGTGACGGAAAGGGGAGGAACTGGGCCCCGTCCCGCACAAAGGGGAGGGTTTTCATGCCCCGCAGGCTCACGGTTCAATCTGGTTGTAAAAAGGTTTCCCTGAAGTCTTCCCCCGTTTCTTCAGAAAAATTCAAAAAAGGGCCCGGGAAACTGGGGCATGAACTTCTTCCATTCCTAAAAACCGGCACACCCTTCTCGAGTTGCGGGGGCGAACGCCTCACCCAAAACCCCAACGGGGAATCCCGATGTTTTCCCCCCGGGGAAATTTCCAGCCTGCACATTTGACCGCTTTTATAAAAAGAGAAAGGCCTTTAAAAACTTTTTTTTTATGATCCAGGCGGACAGGGGGTATCCCCTGTGTAACTTTGATGTCGGGTCAGTGGCAGCCCCATGCGTGACACCTTTTTTTAAAAAAGGTTTCATATCTTTTAAAACCTTTAAAGCTCCAAGGCAGATTGGGCTGCCTTTTCAGCCTCTCATACCTTTAAAAATTAACAGAAAGCAAGTTTGGTAAAAATTTTCATATTGAAAAAAAAAAAAACACATTTATTAATATATCCATATAATTCCGGAAGTTTTTTAAAAAACTTAGCTGGGGTTTAAAAAAAATTTGAGCAATGGTTAAACAAAGTTTTCAGCGGCCCCGGGTTTTAAAGCTTCCATCGGAGGGCCCTTTTCCCATCCCTGGGAGTTCAGAGGAGATTTTAGAAAATTGACGAGCTGCCCACTCGAACAGCAAGTTTCGAAGGATTCCCCTTTTTTTAAAGCTTGAAAAAAAGGGCGTAGCCCTTCGAAATGTTGCTGTTCGATGTGGCTCGTAATTTTTAACATCTCCTCGCTACCCCCGAGCGAGTGGAATGCCGTGAGGGAAGTTAATACCGGAGCTGAAACAAAAGTATCCCATTGTAAATTTCCTACCACGTCAAAAAGTTTTAAATGTCTGCCCTGGAATTATATGGATTTTTTGAAAATGTGTTTGCAATATGAAGAATTTGTAAACAAGCTTGCTAGTTATAATAAGTGATGCGTGACCCCTGCCATTTGCTGAGGCCTTTTTTGATGAGGCCACGTTATTTGTAGTTGCCAGGAAAACTAATGAAAAAACTCTTTCAGTGTTTTGTCCGGGGAACAGATGTGAAAAACTTTTGGGCGGGGGGACGGAGAGTGGCGGCAACTGGGGCACATGAACCCGGGGGGACTGAATGGAGGGGGAGGAGGACATTGGAGAAAAAAAGCTTTGTCTGGGGAAATGAGTGTTTTTTTTTACCCAGGGGGAAGGAGAGGAGGGGCAGTGGGGAGGTAGATGGAGATGAGGAAACAGGCGATGACCCCCAAGACTGTGGCAGATCAGTGGGATGGAGGAGGGGTCCCTCGGAGTCACTTGGCGAGGCCCGCGCATTTTATTTTCCCCGGCTGGACAGCCGCATAGTCGCATCCCACAGGGGTACTTGGCTCTCACCCTCTTGGACCCTTGTGGGGCAAAATGGGAGCCCTTTTTCCAGGCTGAGAGGGAGGACAAACTCAATACTAGAGAAAACCTCAGTGTCACTTGGCCTGCCATGGCGGGATCGTCCCTCCTCTGACGGCTGACCGGGGGGTTCCTCAGGCTATAACACTGCCGTGGCTGCTTGGGAAGGTGGGGGTAGGAGCAGAAACCAGCTCCTTTCACAGCAACCTAAGTTGGAGTCGCTGATGAGCGCTTCCTTCACCTGCCTAGTGAGGAGGGCACTCGCCAGCAGCACAGCAGGACCGGAGCAGACCCTGAACCAACAGGTGGTGGCCTACTTGGAAAGCACTCTGCCACCCCAGTTAGAAGATCCACTGGACTACTGGGCAGCCAAACTGGATGTGTGGCCGCAACTTGCCGAGTTTGCAGTGGAGAAGTTGTCCTGCCCGGCCAGTAGTGTGGCATCAGAGCGGCTCAGTGCGGCGGGGACCATCGTTACCCCAAGGAGAACCCGCTTGTCCATTGGAAACGTGGAACGACTGACCTTTGTCAAGATGAATCAGGGGTGGATCGGCCGGGAAAGTTCCACACACCAATGCCTTAAGCGTCAACTACTTTCAGCCATGACGCCTCACCCAAACTGTGAGAAATGAGTCTGGGTTCAAACTACCTGCCTCAGCCACTATTCTGATGCCGCCACCCTCCATCTGCCTACCACCATTTTTACCAGGGACTGGTATTGCCACCCACCTCCACACTTTGTCATTGCACCACTCTATGACCTCATGCTGATGCTGCTGTTGCTGGTGCTGTGACCTTCACACTGTGTCATTGTGCCACTCTCTGACCTCATTCTGCTGCTGCTGTTGTTGCTGCTGCGGTCACCTACACACCGTGTTATTGTGCCACTCTCTGACCTCATGCTGCTGCTGATGCTACTGCTGTGACATCCACACTGTCATTTTGCCGCTCTTTGACCTCATGCTTTTGCTCCTGCCATCACCTCCACTATCTTTCATTGTGCCACTCTGTGGCCTACTCCAGTTTTTGCCATCTCTAGAATTTGTCACTGTGCCACTGTCTGACCTCATGCTGCTGCTGTGGCTGCTGCCATGACCTAAAACTCTGGTCATTGTGCACTCTGTGGCCTAATTCGTTTTTGCTACCTCCAAAATGTCATTGTGCCACTGTCTGACCTCATGCTGCTGCTGCTGTTGATGCCGTGACCTCCACACTTTGTCATTGTGCCATTCTCTGACCTCATGCTGCTGCTTTGACTTCTGCTGTGCCCTCCACACTCTGTCATTGTGCCACTGTCTGACCTCATGCTGATGCTGTGGCTGCTGCCGTGGCCTACACACTCGGTCATTGTGCCACTCTGTGGCCTACTCCTGTTGGTGCTACCTCCACACTCTGTTATTGTGCGACTTTTTTTCCTCATGCTGCTGCTGTTGATGATGTCAATCTCCACACTGTGTCATTTGCCACTTTGTGGCTCCTGATGTTGAAAGCCACCTCCAGAATTTGTCTTTTGTGCCACCTGTGGCTTTACTCATGCTGCTGCCAATTTGACCGCTGTCTCACTGGAACACCCTGTGGTTTCCTCATGCTATTTCCACCCTCACCACTCTATATGTTGCCACTTGTTAGTTTTCCCTTCTTTTCCCCCTGTCACAAGGAAGGGAAGGTCAGGATTGTCTACCCAAAAGCAGGAGTGGATACAGAACACAGAAGACATGCAAATATCCCATTTACTGGTCATCTCTGTTTTGGGAAATCAACTCCTGTTGTTTTTGGCCTTAGCAATACTGATGGATTATTGAACCAATTGAAAGCGGACACTGACGGATAAAAGGAAGGGCAAAATGATCAGAGACATCGATGCAAAATTAAACTGCCGACACCCTCTTCACTCATTCGGGGGCCTTACATGTATCAGCTTTTTAACAGAAAAGGTTCTGTCTATCTGTGACGGTTTAAAGCTCTGGCCTCATGGAGTAAACCCTGCTGTGACGTCCTCTTACTGTGCTGTGTTTCTGGGGCGGCTCATTAAACCTACTACTGGGGTTCTTTGACGCTATCGTAGGATCTTAGCCCTCAGCTGGGTTTCTTTCCAGCTGGCGCTGACGTTACCTTGTCAGGCGGGTTCCCACTTCATTTTTTTTGGTCAGTTTTGCCCCGAAAGGGTGCCCAGGAAATTTTATAGTGAAGCGATTCTAAGAGCGGCGGCAGTCAAAACGCGTTCATACTAAAACACGCATAGTATAAAAGACCAAACCCAAAAGCTCCCTCTGCATATTTAGGCATGGCGCAACGTTCTACAGCACCCTACAGGCTCTCTGCAGCCGGGAAATAGCTGTTTCGGACCAAAACAAATTTTGTCAGAAAATTCGGCGAAGTCGGCGAACCGAATTTTTGAGAAATTCGCCCATCTATAATGATAGTCTGTTAAGCTGGCAGCCACAGGGGGAAGTACAAGTACTGGTCTGGCTTCTGATATCACTGGGAATGCAATAAAATACCACTGTGCTACTCTGCCAAACTCGATTAAGAGGAGCTTTGGGAAGATATTGACACCAGTTGAGGTTTGGCACCAATCAAAGAGTATGGAAACGTAATGAGTTTTCTCACTAGGCTGTTTCACTGAGTCACAAGCAGTTTTACACTCTCTCTGTCCCCTCAGGATGTTGGTGGTTCTATAGCAGTGATTAGCTTTTTTAGCTTCTCTGCAACTAACTGAGTCATTACACTGACAAGTGCAGAAGATGTTATTTTCAGTAAACAAAGGTACATGTGCTGTGAGGTCTAAAAACAATTGCTTATCTGTAATCTTGTTACAGATAATTACCTTGCTCCAGATTGAGCTGTGTATCCATGCTGACATCACTCCCTGCTCTCTGCTCTCTCAGCTAATCAGATAACAGAGTTATTGTCAGTCAACCAGGTAACTATGAAACCAATGTGCACTCAGAGCACATAAAATATCTCTTATCTTTACGTTTAAAGTTTGGAACTACTTCACAAGTGTTCTTGAATGTGTATAGATTATATATTCATTGTAAATGAGGATGATGATGACTATGACTTTTATTGAGATATTGGTGCTTGAACCATCAGGGCCACTTGCCTCTGCAGGCATATAAAGGCAGTGCAGTTAAAGTTAAAGAGGTCTAATACTTGTTAGTGTAAGTGTTGAGTATATGCTCAAGCATACAAGGGGTCACATACGCCCTAGTTGGCGATGGAGAAGTTACTGCTAGAGACGAATAATAGCATGGAAGAATACTTACCAAAATCAGACAGAAAGGCCAACCAGGAAAAGGAGGAGAACAGACATCAGAAAATAAGAGGGTAAGGGGAAACAGGAAGGAGGAAGCAATAGAGGCCAGTGGCATGAATATTCAGTCACCAGTTACTAGCATTCCTAGGTTAACTTAAGTCCTAGGCCTTACTACTGGACTGGGATGATCAGTACAGAGAGTAAGCAACCAAAAGTATGGTAGAGAAGTGTAGTCTCCTAGAAGTATATATACTTCTACTGTAATGTGAAGTTTATACTAGAGCTCATTTTAAGAGCAAAACCTGCCAAGATGCAAAGTTGCTGTCTTGTCATAATCGAGTGCACTACTGATTCCAGAATGCCACCAATAGGCCCACATTACCAGCACACCTCACACCTTCATCCTTGGTGCCCCTGTCTTACATAAGGAAGAAATGGTTCAGCTACTTTGCCAAGTAAGGCCTGATTCTCGCAAATAATAAATAGCAGCTAATAAAGAGACCGGTACAATTCTGTGACAACAAAGGTTTGACTATGGAGCAGAGTAAATATAAGCTTAGTCAGTGTCGGACTGGGGGGTCTGGGGCCCACAGGGGAATTGATGTTGGGGGCCCACCCTACTGTACATGAAAATATTACCGGCCTCTCGGACATAAACGCGCCCATTTTACCATATAATACAGTGTGCAAAACAAAACTGTATTGTGTAGTACAATAGCAAGAGAGTCACACATTTGTCAGTCTAACATATCATAGACACAGGGCTAAGTAGCTCCATCCATACCCCCCCCACCAGCCCACATGCAATATCCCCCTCCACGTTTCTCTAGGTCACTCACCTCACCACCTTCTAAAATAAACACCAGCAAGAAAGGAAAAGTCTAACTCCTATCACAAGGTCAATCAGAGACACATGTACGCTGGCATTATACCGGCGCCTATATAATCTACAACACCACCATAAAGAGACCACATAGAGGTCAGACACCAGCTCAGGTATAACTTACAACACCTCCATATAGAGACCACATAGAGGTCAGACACCAGCTCAGGAATAACCTACAACACCACCATATAGAGACCACATAGAGGTCAGACCCCAGCTCAGGTATAACCTACAACACCAACAAAATTAATGTACCTAAAACTTAACCTTTAATAAAGCTACTAAAAAGAAACAAATCGAACTAGACAAAAAACCAAAAATATCCTAAAAGTAAGGACAGAAAAAAGGGGAAAGGAAAAAGAGCCCTAAGAAAACCCTACTTGTACTCATCTTCGTAGGGAAGATGAAATTTCCATTTTGAGTAAGGGTCTTTCGTTTGTACCCACAAATAATTTTAATCTATTTCATTGGGTGAAAGACTTATACCTGTTCGCCCGCAAACTTTACTGGTATAAATTTTTTCTTTCCCAAGATAAAAGACGGGGAATGGACTTGGGGATACCGGTAGAAATGTTGCGGGAGGTAGAGCTTTTGGAGACCCTTGCTGAAGGATTTCCTAATCAGCAAGGCAAAGGGCCCTTTATAAATCTAAAAAACAAAAGCACTCGGGCCCCTCCTATTGGGGATTTACCACATATTGAAGTCTTTTTGGAACTCACTAAAAGTGATTTGGAGAAGTTGAGTAACCTTAAAGTCAAATGGAACTGTAGTCGGGAGGAATACTTGAGTATTAAGTCTTTGGCCGAGGACAGTTCTATTACCATCAAGCCCTCGGACAAAGGGGGCAATGTAGTTATTCTTAATACCACCAAGTACGTTGAGATGTGTATGAATATCCTGAAGGATACAGAGAGTTATGAGGTCTTGGAAAAGAATCCCACGGGGGTCTATCATGAGGAGCTGAAGTCAATTCTTCTTGATGCTTTGAGTTTAAACCTCATTAGCAAAGAGGAATTTGAATTTATGCTACCTAAATTCCCAGTGATGGCAACCTTCTATTGCTTACCCAAAGTGCATAAGAAGGGAAGCACACTGAAGGGGAGACCCATTGTCTCAGGGATAGGCAGTCTGTGTCACAAAGTAGGAGAATATATTGAAAAAATCTTGTCACCATTTGTGATGTCACTGCCCTCTTATACCAGGGATTCAATGGACCTCCTCAATAAGCTGGAAGGCATCTCTGTTCCCGATACTTGCTTTTTAGCAAGTATTGACGTGGAAGCATTGTATTCCTCAATTCCGCATGAGTGTGGACTGAGGGCAGTAAGATCCTTCCTCAGTAGAAGAAGATGCCAATTCACGGAACACAACACATTTGTCCTGCATCTCTTACAATTTGTGTTGAGAAGGAACTTTTTTACATTTAATGGCAGGACCTACCACCAGCTCAGGGGCACGGCTATGGGCAGCGCTTGTGCGCCGGCCTACGCTAATTTGCTCCTGGGCTGGTGGGAGGATAACTGTGTTTTCAGTGAATCTAATACCTTTGGCACGGATGAGATCCTTTTATGGTCCAGATATATCGATGACGTGTTGGTGTTGTGGAATGGATCCATGGAGAGGTTTGAAAAATTTGTAGAATATCTGAATTTTAACAATGAGCTGAATCTGCGATTCACTTTTGAAATCAACCCACATGTGTTACCTTTCTTGGACGTGTTAATCAGGAAGACACAGGAGGGTCTTCTTGAAACAACTATTTTTCGTAAGGCCACGGCTAGCAATGCATTGCTTAGATGGGAGAGTAGCCACCCCGCACCCCTGAAGAGAGGTATCCCGAAAGGGCAATACTTAAGATTAAAACGTAATTGCTCAAGTCCTGAGGAATTTAAACTACAGGCACGGAACCTACAAGAACGGTTCCTTGATAGAGGATACCCTAAAAGGGTGTTAAGGGAAGCCTATCAGAATGCCCTGAAATGTCCTAGGGAAACATTGTTGGTCCCTAAGAAAGAAGAAGAGACGGATAAGATCTTCAGCTTATTGGGGCTTTTGATTGGGGGCAAAACTTTTAGAGATATCATTTACCAAAAATTGGGAAATTTCTAAAAAATGGACCTTGATTTTGAGGAAGGTCGTGGGGGAAACATTACCTATAGAACGGGGAAAAATCTTGGTGACCGGTTAGTCCGTAGCCATTTGGTAACCAAAAGTCCAAAAACTTGGTTACATCAACCACTTTGTGGTACTTTCAGATGCAGTGGCTGTATAGCCTGTGAATACATCCAAACGGGCAAGAGTTTTCAAAAGAATGCCCTAAAACAAAGATTTCAAGATCCGTGTTTTTTTCAATTGCAGGAGTAAGGGTGTAATTTACAAAGTTACTTGCTCCTCGGATTGGAATATATTGGAAAGAAAAATCAGAAAATTTAGGAGGAGGATTGGAGAACATCTTAGTGACATAAGAAATGGAAAATATACATCTTTGGCTAGACACGTCTGTGACAAGCATGGGGGAGATGCAAAAAATCTGAAATTCATGGTCATTGATAGTGTACAGCCTCTGACCCGTGGTGGAAATTGGGATCACTTACTTCTGCAGAAAGAAGTGGAGTGGATATTCAGACTCAAGACTTCTAATCCACTGGGCCTAAATGAGGGCGAGGACTTTGGTTGTTTCATTTAGGCCCCCTTTTTCTATGTAATTGTTGGGTCTCTGTTTTATCTATTATGGATTGTATTTTACTTTACCTTCATTTTTCATTAGCCTCCAAAACAAACTTGCTTTCGCACTTTGTGCGCTTTTGGATGTGTACCCGGCGAGGATATTGAAAGTGATTTGTTTACCTTGGGTTGGCGGCGACGCATCAGCCGTCTCCCGGCGTCATTTCCTGTGACGCGATCATGAACCGGATGTGAAGCGCACGCTTGTTTTAAAAACGGGTCCGGCGGATTTGCCTGAACATAGGTTTGTCTAGGAGCGGCGTCTTGTGAAGCCTACAAATAATCTGAGGCGTCCTACTTGCCTCAGATGGATTTGCTAGCAGGGCTTACCATAGCCATGGACCGCAACACTAACCTGACGTGCTGCTGGGTTCAGGTTTGATCTATGGGGGGGGATTATTTTTTCCCTTAAAGGGGCCCTTGTTTGTGGGCATTTGTTATGTGTATCCCAAATTTTTTCTTTTTGTTGTGAAAAACAATAGGTGGGAGTGTTATAACTTCTGGCGCTGGGTTGACAGTATTTTTTCACTTCGCTGTATTCTAGTATACTTTAGTTCTTTTTGGGGATATTGTTATTGTCTCTAACTTTGTTGGGGTTGGT
>JAODAL010066623.1:0-17675 GCA_025379985.1 Phyllomedusa bahiana | reverse complement strand
GCCGGTGGCAGAAGCCTAATGGGTGCCTCTTGGCAATCTTTTTTTTTACCACCTCCCCAAACGCATGCAATGCAGGGCACCCCCAACCAACACCCAGAAAACCATTCTAAGATCATGGGGCAGGGACTATCTGTGTCCTCAACACCGTTTTTTTTTGTATTTTTTTCCGGACCCAAAAAAGATTTCCTGGGTACCCAAAAATGGACAAAATGGCCCAGCTGGGCTCGCCCACGCCATGAGTGTTGTCCTGCCCAGCACCCAGGGGCAAAACTGGGGCATTCCGTTTTCTTACATTAATTTTTTTAAGAAAAGGAGGAGGAAAGGAGGTTTTTGGACAACAGCCCAATCGGGATCTTTGAACAGTAGAGAGTTAATGTCGGGGCCCGGGAGATGTAAAGTTGGGTGCCATAGCATACAGGGGTTTTTAAAAGCCATGGTTTGTTTGGGAGCGGCCCCCAACCAACAGTGGTAAAGGGGTTCATAAATTAAACATTGGAGAAGAGAGCGGCATTTTTGCGTGCCCAGGAGTGGCGCAGCCCGTAATTGGGCATGTGGCCAAAATTTCAGGGGGGTGGCCCGGGGGAGCGAGGGTTAGGGGGGCCCAAAAAACCGGGCCTTTGATTTGGGCCCAAACCCACTTTGCGGGCCAAAGGGAAAGGTGCGGCACGGGGGGGGGTTCCCCCGGGGGTTCCCGGGGCGGAAACCCATTTCGGGCCCGTACAGAGTTTTGGGGGGGGGGGAAAATTTCACCTACTCGGTGTGGGGCCCCATTTTTTTACCAACCCCAAGGGGGGAGGGGGCCCATGTAGAATCGGAAAATTAGTAGAATCTGTGGGCAAAAAGGGTAAAGCTAAAACCGGGGAAACCAAAAACGTTTTTAAACAGGGGCCCCTCTTCAACATCAAGCTTGGTACCCAACCGTGTTTCCCCGGGATTTTTGGGTGGCCCTATCCTTTCCCAACAGCAGCAGTACCCATTGGCACGCCCCCAAATTTCAGGCACCAAAGGCTTCACCCCCTCTGGCGAAAAACAACTCCCTGTCTATTCCCTCACTACCGGCCAGATACCCCCCTTCTCCTGGGCATTAATTTTGGCCAGCAGTCTTTCCCACTGAAAACAAAAAACCAAGAACACATATGCACTTAGCCATCCCTAAGTGCAGAAGCGCCCCTTTTTTTGGGGCCCTTTTTTTTTGTCCTTTTTTTTTGGTGGAAACTGCGGGGTCCCTCCCTTTTCAATTGGGGGAGCTCGGGCACCATTCAAAGAACTGTCCAGGAAACTTGGCATTCATTTTCTGCCATTTTTAAAAACAGGGGAAATGGCCCCGGACCCCCCGAAAGCGGGGGGTAGCGTCCACACCAGGGAGGGGGGGGTCAAAGTGGGTTTCCCCGGTTTTCCCAAAAGCCCCCCAAGGCAGGATGAAACTTTCTCCGGCGGGAGTCCTCCCGGGTTGCTACCCCTGGGGGCGACTAGCTTGCGGCGCAGCCGAGGCCAATGGGGTTTCCCCGAACTTTAGACAAAACTCGTAGCCCCAAAGGTCAGGCCCAACAGGTCAGGGCAGGCGGGGGGAGATTCGGGGTCGGGGGTAACATAGAAAAAAGGGGTCCGGTACATGGGGCAACGGGGAACTGATGAACAGGTGAAATTGATGAACAGGAATAAATATATTAACAGGGGAAATTTAAAAACAGGGGGAAAAAGAGAACCGGGAGAAAAGGCCATTAAACGTTTTTTGATAAAATCCCAAGTGGAAAAGGATTTTTCCCCCTTGGACAAACGAAGTCACACACGGGAAAAATGTCCAGGTCATGCAAGTGACATCGTTGTGGTTTTCCCCTCGCAACTAAAATTTTTAAACTAGAGATGGGCGAATTTCCCTAAAATTCGTTTCGTTCACTTCCCCGAATTTTCAGCAAAAAAAAAACTTCTTCCAAATTAATTCGGCACGAATCACTTTAAAAAAAACAGTTTTCCCGGCTGCAAGGCCTGCAGGGGCTGTAAACGTTGGGCCCATGTTTAAATATGAGAGGGGCTTGGTTTGGTCTTTAAAAATGTTGTGTTTAGTATACACCCATGACTGCCCCCGCTTTAGATCATTCACTATAAAAATTCCTGGGACTTAAGAGGGAAAAATGCCCAAAAAACTGAAGGGGGGAATGTTGCCTGATAAAGTATGCCAAAAAGCTGGAAAAAAACAAGCTGAGAGTCAGGGGGAAACATTATGACAGAGTGTGGGGTGACGGCCTACCACAGCACATGGGGTCAGACAGTGGCAAATGACATTCTGGAGGTGGCAAAAACAGGAAAGGCCACAGAGGGACAATGCACGTGTGGAGGTCACGGCACCCCAAATGAGGTCGCAGTGGACAATGACACGTGTGGTGGTACGGCGCCCCACAGCAGCGCTGAGGTCAGACAGGGCACAATGACACAGTGTGTAGGTACGGCAGCAGCAGCATAGGTAGGCAGTGGCACAATCCATTTGGAGGGGGGCAAAAACAGGAGTGGCCAAAAAGTGGGACAATGACACAGTGGGAGGTCACGGCAGCAGCCACGCACAGCATGGGGCAACAGGGGCAAATCACTTTTGGGGGTGGCAAAAAAGGAGTAGGCCACAGAGTGGGACAATGACACAGTGTGGAGGTAGGCAGGCCAAGCAGCAGCTGAGGTCAGAAAGGGGCAAAAGGGGACCAGGGTGGAGGTCACGGCAGCAGCCAAGCAGCAGCTGAGGTCAACAGGGCAAAATGACTGTGTAGGTCAAGCAGCGCCACAGCGCAGCTGAGGTCAGACAGTGGAAAATGACACAGTGTGGAGGTCAGGCAGCACCCACGCAGCGCTGAGTCAGGCAGTGGCAAATGACATTTTGGGGGTGGCAAAAACGGGAGTAGGCCACAGAGTGGGACAATGAACAGTGTGGAGGTCACGGCAGCAGCCACGCCCAGATGAGGTCAGAAGTGGCACAATGACAGAGTGGGAGGTGGGTGGCAATACCAGCCCCTGGTAAAGTGGGGGTGGGATGGAAAAAAACTGTCACAGATTGTGGCATCAGGGGGGGGTGGGGGGCTCAGAATAGGGCTGGGGCGGGTTATTTTGAACCCAGCTCTTTTCTCACTTTTTGGGTGAGGCGTCTGGCTGATGTATATATCTAAAAATTCAGTGGAACAAAGGGGACTAAATAAAACCTAAAAGGTATATGGGAAATATTGAAAATGCATTACTGCAAAGGAAAAATATGAAAACCTGGGATCTTATTTTTCAGTTTTTGATAAAAGATTGTTTTAACTCCCCTCCAAAACGAAAAGGGGACCCCAGAGGGGGTGGCCCCTAAAAGTTGCTTCCCTCATGGGCGTCAACCCAGACTGCAATTTCGGGAATGGTGGGAACGGAAAACGGGGTCTCCTGCATGGTTAAAAAGGGGAAGCGTGTGCAGCAAAAAATGAGATTCCAACTAAAAAATGAACTACAAACATATGAAGCGTGCACATCAAAAATATATTCTAAAAAAAGAAAGCATAGGTGCACACAAAAAAGGCAATAATTTATTAACAAAAACAGTGGCACACTAAAACAAATAAAACCCCAAGGATTCGAATTGAAAATGCATTACTGCTAAGGAAAATATGAAAACCTGGGACTCTTATTTTTCAGTTTTTGATCATAGATTGTATTAAGCTCAGCTCCTAAAACGTCAAGGGGATCCCAGAGCAGGTGAGTCCCTACACTAAGTATGCTTCCTCACTAGGCGTCAATCCAGACTGCAATTTCAGGGAATGGTAGGAACTGGCAACTGGGTCATCCTGCACTGGTTAAAAAGAGGCAGCAGTGAGGAAGCATACTTAGTGTAGGGACTCACCTGCTCTGGGATCCCCTTGACGTTTTGGGAGGTGAGCTTAATAAAATCTTTGATCAAATACTGTAAACTAAGAGTCCCAGGTTTTCATATTCTCCTTAGCAGTAATGCATTTTCAAAATTCCGAGATACCTTGAGGTTTTATTTAGTCTTTAGTGTGCCACTGATATTTGTTAGATATATGCTATTGCCTTTTAGTGTGCACCTATGCTTGCGTTTTTCAGAATATATTTTAGATGTGCACAGCTTCAGTATGTTTTTTTGTCATGGCTGATGTAGTCTGACGCCTAAGGCATTGGTGTGTGGAAATCCTGGCCGATCCACGCCTGATTCATCTTGACAAAGGTCAGTCATTCCACATTTCCGTGGACGGGGTCCTCCTTGGGGTAACGATGGCCCCCGCCGCACTGAACACCCGCCTAATGCCCCCTTTACTGGCCGGGCAGGACAGCTTCTCCAGTGCAAACTCGGCAAGTTGCGGCCCCCAACTTTCCAGTTTGGCTGCCCAGTAGTCCAGCGGATCTTCTAATGGGGTGGCAGAGTGGTGTCCAAGTAGGCCACCACCTGTTGGTTTCAGGGACTGCTACAGGTCCTGCGGGCTGCTGGCGACTACCCTCCTCACTAGGCGGGTGAAGGAAGCTGCCCATCAGTGACTCCAGACTTAGGTTACTGTGATGGAGCTGGTACTGCTCCTACCCCCCACCTTCCCCAGCAGTGCAGCGTATTTACGTGAGCGCTGAGGAACCCCCCGGTAGACCTGTCAGAGGAGGGACGACGCCGCACATAGGCAGCGGCCAACTGATTACGGAGGATCTCCCTCTTGTATTTGAGTTTCGCCGCCCTCTCAATAGTGGGAAAAAGGTTCCGATTTTGGACCGTTAGCGAGGGTCCAATAGGGTGGGAGCCAGAAGTCATCCCTCTGCGGATGGTGATTATTCGGCTGTCACTAGCCAGGCAAATAAGGCATGCTGCGGGCCATCTGCACAAGTGACTCCGAGGGGCTTCTGCCTCCATTTCCACTGTTATACTGCCACGGTGCTTGGGGTATCTGCCTCATTTTCCTAAATCTCTTTCCACCTCCTCCAGCTGCCCCTGCTCCTCCTCTCTTGTCACCTGGGTAGAAAATCCACTCATTTCACCAGACAATGCTTTGCTCCAATATCTCCCTCCTCCATTTCAGTCCCCACCGGACTCATGTGGCCACGAGATTTTGTCGCCACGTCTCCAGTCCCCTGCCCAGACAGATTTTTAGCATCTGTTCCAGGAAATGAAGCAGTGGAATGACGTTATTTTCCACCCCTTTAGTCCTGGCGACTGACAAATAACATCGCTTCCTCGAATGGCCTCAACAAACGGCAGGTGTCACGCTTGTGCTGCCACTGGCTGACGTCAAAGGTACAGAGGGGCGTCCTTCTGTCTGCCTGGATCATCAAAAAATCGTTAATGGCCTTTCCTCTGTTCATACAGTCGGTCCAACCATGTGCAGGTGGAATTCCAAGGGTGGAACATCGCAATATCGAGTGTGTTGGGGGAGGCCTTTTCTGCCGCTGCAACTCGAGGAGGGTGTTCCTGGCTTTGTAGAATGGATAAAGTGCATGCACAGTTTCCTGGCCATTTTTGAATTGTTCTAAAAAATCGGTGGAAGACTTCAGGAACCTTTTCACAACCAGATTGAACACGTGCGCCGTGCAGGGCGCAAGGACCAACCCGCCGTGGTGCACCGCAGGCACCAAGTTACTCCCAGTGTGCGTCACCAGGGTTGCGATTTTCAGTTGGCGCGGGGGAAGCCACACATCGATTTCTTGCTGCATGACGCGGGGGCAGTTCCTCCCTGTGTGACTTCGTTCGCCGAGGCAAGCCAGGTGCAGAACTGCGGACACCGCTGTCCCCTACACATGTGGTATGATGGAGCAGTACTTGTGGAGGTGAGATGGGGGGGGTGGTGGAGGAGGAGGAGGCGGACATTGGCGCAGGAGCAGCAGTTTGACAACGTGGGGAGAAAGCGGCGTCTCCTGTCCAAGTTTTTTTGGTGTCCCTGGGCCGGAAGCACATTCACCCAGTGGGCCGTAAAGGCATGTACTGGCCCTGACCGTAGTTACAGCTCCAGACGTCCGCGCTGCGTGCACCTTGGAACAAACCGATAAGCTTAAGGGACTGGCCCACCTTCTGTTCTACATATTTATGAAGTGCTGGTACTCCCTTTTTTTGGGGAAAAGAAATTACGGCTTGGAAACTCCCCATCTTGGTCGGCACAAGCCATTAGTTCTCTGAATGGTGCAGGGGTCCACCATTTGGAAAGGGAGGGCTGCAAGTACCAACAACTTGGACAGGAGCACGGTCAGCTGCTGAAACCTTAGGAGGGTTTTGGACGCATACTGTTGTCTCTTTGCAATCGCCTCGCTGAACGACTGCTGGCGCCATTGAGTAGCGAGGGGGCAGGAACATCTGGAACGGGAGGTGATGTAAAAGAGAAACAGCTCACTTCTGCAGAGGTGGTGGATCATTGACTGGCTGCAATGGCATGCGTGCCCTGGGCACTGCTTTCTGCTGCTGTTGCTGGGCGGCAGGATGGACCACCAACATCTGAGCCACGTTTCTCCCAGGCCCCTGGTTTGGGGATGCTGCATGTGTTGACGCCCGGGCCGTGGTGCCAACGTTAGCTCCCTGGCCACGCTTCACTTTTTGCTTACAGATTTACATATACCCATATTCGGCTCCTCCGATGTCTTAGCAAAGAAAATGCCTTACCGCGAGTATCGGATTTTACCGCCAACGCTCCGCCACTGAGTGACTACCCGCCGCCGCTGCCTCGCTGAGCCCCTGTGCCGCTACTTTTTTGGTCCTACGAAGCGGGTTTTTTACCCCGTGGCCGCTTGGCTCCCGACCTCACATGCTGTATCCTGCGAACTCACGGCCACACGACCCACTTGCTGGGTGCGCCCCTGCCTGACGCGCAAGCCTACGCCCTTTTTCTCCTGACGATGATGGATTCCTTGCCTCACCGGCTCCCAAGTGCGGTCGGCTACATCCTCATCTATTTGTATTTCATCGTCCCCTGCTGTCCTCATCACCCGGGCTTGGTATGCAGAGGCTGACCCCTCACAAACATGACCCCCCATGCCACTCTCAACATCTATACTTTGCCGCCTACGCAAGAAGCAGAGGATATTGGCCCCATTTCTGCGCTGCCATGTAGCTGCTGACTGCCCTCCACAAATTGTTCATCCTCACTGTATAGTGGCGCTGAGCCCAGACCACATAGTAGATCTCTGGCTGAGGGAACCGGATGGGACAGAGGCGGGTTGAGGACAGGTGAGGGCCGTGACACGCTCCTGGGCACTGCCAACTAAGGGTTGTGTCTGACGTTTCCCCCCGACTCTCGGCTGGGGTGTCAGAAAGGGCATCTGGGGGAAGTGGATGACCTAGTCAAACCAATCAAGAAACATTGGGTTGCTAGTCAGGGACACGGCCGCTAGATGACAGCGGGGAGTTGTGGGGTCCACCGATTGACCCCCCGCTGCGACGTCCCCTTGCTGTGCTGCGACCTGGGCCTGCTCCAGGAATGTTTGTGCCTCTGCCACTCGCAGGTGAAGAGCCTGCCACCTCTTGTCTGACATAGTTTGTTCTAAAATGTACAGACACTGTTTTATGAAGATAAACTGTATATGATAATACACACCCTGTATTTGACGCCAAATGAAAACCCCCTAACAAGCTTGGGTAACCTTGGATATAAATTGCGCTCCACAAATGGGCAGGAAAAATTGACTTGTATGTGCTGTTTAAAAAAAATCTGTGTATTTTACTGAATATAAAAGCACAAAAAAGGCTTAATTAACCTTCGTATATGAATTATGCTACAGAAATTCTTCTGTGGCGGTTGAAAAACAAGTTTCTTTTACTGAGTACAGCTGCAGAACAACGCTTAATTAAACCCCCCGGGTGTAAATTGCGCAATAGAATTGAGCAACCACAAAACTACTAGCTTTGTAGCGTGTTACAATTGCGTGTTTTTCTACGCCCACAAAAAGAGATAAAATTGTAATTAACCTTCGCTTGTGAATTATGCTACAGGAAAAATGTATATATTTTGGCGTTTAAAATGACGTTTTTTTTGGGGTCAGCACACCAGCAAAACAACGCTTAATTAACCCCTGGATGTAAATTGCGCAATAGAATTGAGCAGCCAAAATGAAGTGGTATTTGTATTGTTAAAAACGCTGTTTCTTTAAATGAAAACAACAGGAACTGGCTTAGATCCCCCTTGGATATTGAATGTATATGCAGCTGCAGTGGAAGCACACTGGATTTCAGATGCCCAAAACCCCAAAAAATTTAGAAATAGAAAAAATTAAGAGAACAGTCTCTGAGACAAGCTGAGACACCCCACAAAAATCGCGGTATAAAAATCAGATCTTCAGTGAGAGCTATCACAATCAGCCGCGGCAGCAACTTCCCTGATCAGTATAGTGAGAGGAGTGTGAGCTCCCGGGGTCGCGCCCGGACTTATATAGTGCGGTGACGTCACAGAATCCCGCCGGTCTCTGATTGGCTTCATCTCTGCACTGTCATGCAGGCAATGCCTTCTTCCTCCCCCGAGTGCTTTGCCCATGTAGCGCCTTTTGCTCGCAGCCATTTTATCAATCAAGAGCAAACTTCGTTCACCCGAAGTACCCCAAACTTCGACTTCGTCCAGAACCGAAGTTTTCCTGAAATTCTAAACGAATTCCACTTCGTTAGAATCGATTCGCCCATCTCTAATTAGCACCATTGTGACAGACGATGGAAAGAAAAGGTGTCCGCGCTGCGTAAGGGAGGGCTGAGCCATGCTCTCTGCATGGCATAACATGTTCAACTGGTTGTTCTAGTCTTCCACCCATCTGCAAGACATTCTAAAAAATGGTCAGGAAACTTTGCATGTACTACAGCCGTTCTTACACCGCCAAGCACACCCTCCTTAAGCTGCAGTGGTAGACCGGCCTCCCCCAACATAGGTTGATATGTGACATTTCCAAACGTTGGAATTCCAGCCTCCATATGTTGGAACGACTCTATGAACAGAGAAAGGAAATTAATGATTTATTGATGATCCAAGTGGACAGGAGTACACCCCTGCGTAATTTAAATGTCGGCCAGTGGCAGCTCATGCGTGACACCTGTTGTTTGCTCAGGCCATTTCATGCGGACACGTTATTTGTCAGTTGCCAGGACTACGGGATGAATAACGTCATTCCACTGCTTCATGTTGTCACGGACAGCGGTAGTGGATCCACTGCACCACCGCAAGCGATGGCAATAGCCACGGCAGGGAGCGTACTCTCAGTAGGTCCCGTTTTTCACCAGAGCCCACCGCAAAGCGGGATGGACTTGCTCTGGCGGGAGTCTACCAGGTCACTACTGCTGACGTGACTTGCTTGCGTTGGCAGCCGAGGTGTAGCGAGGTACAAAATCTGAAGGCAAACTCGAAGTTGGGGACAGGCGATTAGGTGAAGACAGGTGGCAATGGTTCGTGGTCAAAGGACGGAGGCAAGAGGTGCAGTACACGGATATGACAGATGAGGCTGAAGCAAAAGCTTTCTCTATAGGCTCTAAAGATTATTATTTATTTTATAGTCTTGGAGGTGGTTGTGTGAGGAGCCTTTTCAATTACAAATGCAGCTAAAGAATTCTCACAGCTCTAAAAATCTGGACACCTAGGTAATAGTTCAGCAAACTTTTCCTTTATCACCTGTGTTATCTGTTCATGAACAAATGAACGTTTATCAACTTGCTTTCTTAAACCACTTGAAATCTGTGTGGATGTAATTTGTTCCACCGGTAACAGGGGAGGGCCTCCAGAAGGACTTGTGTTTTTACTTTCTGTAAGTTGGACATACGATTCACATTCTTCATACTGAAGAAGTTCATGCAAAGCCAGTTTTGCAGCATGTGCTTTTGCTTCTTTTTTGTTCTGTCCCATTCCAGTTTTGTACTGAATTCCATCAACAATGGCACAGAATACAAAATAAGCACCTAAAACATTCCCTGTAGTTCAAGTTCCATATGGTGCATTTGAACAAACTGGTGTAACGCAGAAACTGGATTCAAACCACCACGTTTATACTTCATGAGTGTTTGATCGTCACTGCTGTCCTCCTCAACGGTCTTGGTATGCAGATGCTGACCGCTCGCCAAAAAACCTCCCATGCCACTCTCCACATCAATACTGCAAGAAGCAGTACTAGTTCTCTGGCTGAGGGACCCGAACGGGACAGAGGCGGGTTGAGGACAGTGTTCCCGGGCCATGCCAAGAGTTGTATCTGACTAACCCACTGACTCTTGGCTGGGGTTGTCAGATGTCATCTGGGAGGAAGTGGATGACCTACTCAACCAATCAAGAACCCTTGGGTTGCGTTGCTGATCAACACATGGCCTCTACATGACACCGGCAGTTCTGGCCTCACCGAGTGACCCTGCTGCGACGTCCCCTTACAGTGATGTGACCTATGCCTGCTCCAGGAATGTTTGTGCCACTGTCACTCGCATATGAAGAGCCTGCAACCTCTCTGTCTGACATACTGTTTGTTCAAAAATGTACAGACTCTGTTTAATGAATATATCTGTATATGATAAATACACAATCTGTATTTGACTCCAACTTAACCCACTAAAAGGCTTGGGTAACCCTTGGATATAAAATGCGCTCCACAAATGGCCAGAAAGAATTTAGTCGTCTGTCGTATAGAAAAACACTGTGTATTTTACTGAATATAAAAGCACAAACACGCTTAATTATCCCTTGAATATAAATTGCGCCCCAGAAATCACCAGGAAACATTACTCGTATGTGGCGCTTAAAAACACTGTGTATTTTACTGAATATAAAAGCACAAACAGGCTTAATTAACCCTTGAATATAAATTACGTTCCAGAAATGACCAGATGGAATTAAAATGTATATGGGGCAGAATTAGACCCACCCTGGACTTGAATTACAATACCCTACAAACTGAATCAAAATGATAAAGGAAGAAGAGCAGTCTCTGATAAAAGCAGTGACACCTCCCACCCCAAATCACTGTCTTAAAATCCATTTCCTTTGTGCGAGATCTCTGCTGCTGCTGCAGTAGCCGCTTATGTCAGGGCTCAACGAGAGCAGTGTGAGGAGCGAGGATAGCGTCCGTACTTAAAGTGCTGTGACGTAACAGAAGCTCGCCGGTCTCTGATTGGTTTGATGTCTGCACATGTCATTTAGAGTCTTCCTTTCTTCCTCCCAGAGTTCTCTTCCCCATGTCACGCCATGTGCTTTCTGCCACTTTAGCAATACAAAACACACTTTGTTCCCTTGAATTACCCCAAACTTCTATTTCGTGCAGAACCGAAGTTCTCCTGAAATTCTAAACGAATTCCACTTCATTAGAATCAATTCGCCCATCTCTAGTTGAGGTCCATAAACCTGATACTGAGGTTCGATTTGGTTGTATGCTTGAGGGTATGACAGTGTTGGCTGACCGTTGGTAGCAAGGTTCCTGTTGTCATCATGAGCTTTAGTGAGGCAGTTCCTTAGGACATGTCCAGATCATTTGCAGTAGAAACAAGCATTTTGAACTCGACCTTGTCCGCCGGGAGGTGTACGTTGGAAGTTTCGCAAACCGTTAGGTCAATAGGAGGCTGTAGGTTGATATCCCGGGTAGACTTGCATTGGTTGATTGTAGAGTATTGTCACAATAGGCTGAGTGGTAGGGCCCTCTGGGAGCTCTTGAAGTAGGGCCACTTTAGAAACCTTCTTCACTTGTTGAGATGAATCATTCTGAGCCAAAAAAGATCCTGACCCTTAGAAAAAGGGGGAGAGGATTCCGGGCTTGCATATTCTGCTCGAATGTTTAAAGTAACCCCAAATGGTTTAAGGAGACCTTTAAAAAAACGGGGTTGAAAGAGAATTTTGTGCCTTAGGTTTATGTCAAACCCTTGGTCCTGGAAAAAGGCAGACACCCTTTTGAGTATTCTCTACAGTTTTTTTCCCTGGTGGAATTGAAGTATTGAGAGGTTTTCCCCAAGCGTTCCTTTGGGCCCCAGGAATGAAGACAACAGCAAAACTCTTCCCCAGATGAGAAAGCTGGATGTCCTCAAAATTGTCTTTTTGCGGGCTGTTTTGATGAGGGGCCAAAAGGCCCCCCCCAGTTTTGTGCTGGCAACAGGTTAGGTTTTTCCCAAATTGGGAATATGTCTTTGTTTTGGCTGATGCCACGGTAAAATGCCTAGGGTTTTTCAGGATCTGAATTTGGGTTAGTAGGTTGTTGACTTGTTCTGGTGTAAAAGGGCCATAGATTGTTGACCCTTTGGGTTTCGGGCAGGCTTGTGTGGTGAGAAGGAGGTAGACGGAAAAAAAAAGATTCTAGTGGGGGTAATGGCGAAAGTAATTAAAAAAACTGGTTCCGGCGCTGGTGGTGGTGGGGGGTGATGGAAATCGGGTAGGGTTTGGGAGGGTCCGAAGGAATGTTCTGTGAAGGGGTGAATTCCTTGGAGAAGGGGGTTTGGGAAAAGGGAGGCCAAGTAGTTCAGGCTTTGGCCATGGTTCTGTTAGCACCACGATCCTTTTTTTTCACGTACGGGCGGAATTGGTTTTTTTCAAGGAAACCCCCAAAAAATGGGAAAGAGATGAGTGGTAAGGACAATGTTTGGGAAAATTTATTACTTTGGCCACTTCAAGAAATTATGTTGTTTGTTTCAGCAGGTGGAACGCTATCGTGGAATACGTTTTTGGTATATGGGTCAACGCATGAATAATGTAATCGGTTTAATCTGCCTGCCCGTGAAAACCATGCAGACACAGAAAGGGGGCCCATGGAACAACGTGTAATAAGTCTCACATGTTCCTGTGTCTTTTTCCCCTTTTCTTAAAATTTCTTAGCTATCCCTCCTTTATGGCAGAAGTCAATTGCAGGTTGAAAATTTCCCCGTGGTATCGTGGTTTTAAAATGCCCCCATTAATTATGGTAAGAGTGGGTTTGGGCCCAATTGGTAATGAGCATAGGTGTGTTGGATTTTCTTTCCGGAGTAAGATAATCAACTCTAGGGTGGCGAGCAGTTCATCTAGTGGTGACGTGTTGTTGTGGAGTTACATGATAGGATCTCCGGGCAGTGTCCCTGTGTAGGTCAGTATCTCCGAGTGTTCTTAGGTGTTTCCTCTCCGGGGTTTAGCAATATGTTGACGGGTCAATGGGAAAAAATCCCGGGGTCCTGAAATTTGGGGTTTCTGAAGTGGGTCAAAAGCCGTGCTATCGACAACTTGTCCCCCTCATTAGCACCATAGTCAGAATAGGGCTATGGTGGAAGGGGGATATAAAAGGGTCCGGGCGTGAGCAAAGGGTGAGGGTTGCGGAGTTGGTTGGGGGGCTGTGGGTGTACTAGAAAGGAATTATCACTGGACAATTGCGTTTTTAAAACTACAACGAAAGTACCGGGTTGAGTTCAGGGAATGTTGTCAGGTGCAGTAAGATGGCCACTGTTCGTCCTCGACCCGGAACTTCCGGGTTCTTTAGATTGATTGGGGGTATCAATATGGCCACCGGAAGTAGGACGGACAGGAAACATGGGTGCAGCAATATGGCTGCCTGTAACAGGAAGTGAGGAAGAAATTGGGTGAAACGCACCAAGAGGGCCCCAGAAAGGGAAAAGAGAGGGCTTGGTGATGACCCCAGATGTAGAGAGTGTGGGGCTAAACTAAGGGGCCCACGGAAAGGGGATGGGGGGTTCTTGCATTGGAGATGGGGGGAAATACAAGGTGGGATTGGGGTTGGACGCCCTTCCCCAATTTACGCAATATTCTGGCTGAGGGGGTTCTGCTGCCACAATTGGGCACCCCCAAACATTGGGATCGCCGTAATGGGGGGCGGCGGCCCTTTCTAATACAATCATGTATGTATTCCCTTTTTTCTTTCATTCTACTTCAATGTAATTCTCCTTTTCAAAGCAAATTTCTGTTCTATTCCATGCCCAGCAGCCGAAAAAGGCCATTATTGTTAAAAAAACTTTGCAATTTTTCAATGCTTCCCCCCAAATGTAAATTGCAATCTGCCTACTTTATACAATCACATGTTTCATAAATTTTTTTCAAATCAGACCGTTATTTTTTCCTTCCCCCTTTTTGATCCCCGCTCAATTGGGCAACTATCCTTCATATGGGTTTTGAACCAAAATGGTCATAACGTTCCCTCGCGTTACGGTGGTTATAGCCCCCTTTTTTATGGCTGGTGAGGTTTTTTTTCCTATTTTGTGCTTTCAGAAAAAAACAGAACCCCACTGAGGCTTGGTATCTGTCCTTTCTTCCCTCCCCTAGAAACCAACACCTGTCACAAAACACTGTGAAAAAGGAAGAATGACTAATCAGTCTCAATGTAATATTTACAACTGAAAATGCCGCTGTTAACTAAACCTAAAACCAGAACTGTTTTTGCTGGGTAATCCACGCAACCCTACCTAACTCAATGTACCAGGACTGCCCCCAGGCTATCATTGTACATTAAAAAGGTTGTTATCAAAAAGGGGAAACCTTATCCTGTTTAGTAACAGGATCCTTATTAGCAGGTTTTCTATCATTGTTTGTAACAGACATCTGCTTATTAGCAGGGAATTCTCTTTATCCAACTAAGATTCCCCCCCTCTATTAATTCCATCACATCATTCTGTCTACCCACGTAAAGAAAACAGAAAAAGGTATAATGCTACCCCCGTCCCCCGTCACACAAACCAAAAACCAGAAACAAAAGGTGGCCCAAGAGCGTAAGATATGGTCGCACACTAGAATTTAAGGACCACACCTGGAGGGAAAACTGGACGCTTTCAGGTTTCCCTCAGGGGGGGTCGACAAAACCCCCGACGGGGTCCCACTGACTGTCCGACATGGGATAAGTCACAGTTTATAAAAAACCCGTGAACTTCTTTGAGGGAGTTGACGGGTCCTTTAGACAGTCCAGGATCGTGCGCCAATGGCAGGGGTCGGCCCCCAGAGGGTCTCGCTCCTCGGTAGCAATCAGTGAGTACGCACCAAAATTTAGGTTTTGAAGTTTTCTTTTTGTTCTACCCTATTCAAATTTAAATTTTTTGTCCAAAAGGGTAACAAAGTTTTTAACGGTTGCGAGGTTAAAAAATACAGCCACAGGTCTGTCTGGTGCATAGATTGTTTATTAACAGGAAGTTTTCAGCTTGTATACCTTTTATAGTTTTAAAAATCACATGATTTTTTTATAATTGATTGGCTAATTGGCTGTTCTAAGGCAATTATAATTTTAAAACCCCGAGCGTATATATGAAATTAAAAGTTTCCTTCTTTGCAATTGGCAAAATAATGGGGCTTTGGGTGAGGCAAATTTTTGTATTTTTTTGCTCATTCAAAGGGAATTCTGAAGGTTTGTTTTCTTGCTTTAAACAGTGTGGTTTGGAAAAAAAATTGGCACAATTTGGTGAGCTTTTAAGGAGTATAATAGAACAGATTAAAGTTTTCCAAAAAATCATCAACTTGACAGTCCACCTTCCAGAACCAAATTACCTTGTGCCGTTTTCCCCCCCGAAAACACATTACCAGTGCCCCGCACCTCCTGGAAAACCCCTTCCTTTTGGCCGTCCACCTTGCGAACACATTACCCTTTTCCCACTACCTCCCGGAAACATTACTTTTGTGTTCACCCTTTGGAAAACCCATTACCGTCCCACCCCTCTAGAAACCCATTACCTTTTCCCCCCCCCTTCCGGAAAACATTCCTTGTGCCGTCCACCTTCCGGGGCAATTACCTTGTCCACCCAATTAGGAAACATTTTCTTTTGACGGCACCCCCCGGAACACATTACCTTTTGCGTCCCCCTCCCGGAAAAATTCCTTGTGCCGTCCACCTTCTTGAAACATTACCCCTTTTGCCGGCCACTTCCGGAAACACCTTACCCGGGGGCCGGCCCCTTCCAGAAAATTCCTTGTGCCACCCACCTCCCGGAACACATTACCATGTACTCATTTCTCTCGCGGGCCGAAGCTAAAGCCCCACTGGTCCACCTGGTCAAATTCATTTGCTCAAGTGGCTGGGTCAAAAACTAGCTTTAGAGGCTACAGTATGTGCTGCTTCCTAATTTTTTTTGCAAGTTTAGCAGATTTTTAGTTTTTACTTTAACGTGGTCCCAGGCAGTAGGGTTTTAACTAATATCTTAGAACACCGCTCTAAATTTTTAAGCCAAATTTGTTGGCAGTGGTTCTCAAGATTATTTTCATAAAGTTGTATAGTAGGGAAAAGCACTCAGATGATGAAATATTTCAAGAAAGGTGCAAGTACATAATAAAGTCCAAAGAAAAGCAAGGATGGGGCTGCACACTCAATTGTTTTATTGCAATCATTGAAATTTTTTTTTTTTTCACAAAGGGCCCAGTAAAGACAAATATAAGTGCTGTGGATTTGCATTTCGGTCAACCTACCTTTCTCAAAAAAAGTCCAACAGAGGAGAACTGGAAAGCATGAAAAAAAGGGCTTCTCAAGATTTCTTCAGCAGATCTGGTTTTCCCCTTTCACCCTTTTCCCTTTTTATTACAAGATCTTCTCTTTTTTTTATCCAGGTGAAAACTGCAAATCCTCCCCCGCCCCCTGCCGGCAAGAAACCGCCCAATGCCCGCCAAAGCTTACAGTGGGGGAAATTTTTTGCCATTGGTATCACTGTTCAGGGGGCAAACCGGGGGAAAAATCTTATTGCAACACTCAGTTTCGAAATACCAACACGGTGTTAGAAAATATAAACACTTCACCTACCTGGTACTCAACCGTGTTATACCCCGGGGGGAATCTCGGGAAATTTTTTTTATGGGCAACATAACCCCCTTTATATGAGGATATGGTAGGGGTTTTAGAACACGGGACCTGGGGTCGACAATATTGTTTTTACTATCATTTTTTCATGAGGCAGAACCCCGGTGATATTGTTCTGTTTACTATGGTATGTGTTTTGTAACAAAGAAGATTGTTCTGTGCCCGTTGGACCCTGGTTTGAGTCCTTTTACTGCCCTATCATCTCAGATCATGAACAAGGGCGGATTTGGGGTGGGCAGAAAACCTCGGTCACGGAAAAAGGTTTCGGTTCCAGTCTCTCCCCACACGGGAAGAATTTTTCCATCCTTCCGAAAAATTGCCTATTATATTGCTGGGAAAGAGTTGCCCGGGTTCGTCGGGGTGGATGTAATGGACTCCTGAATGGGAAGGTGAGGGTCTTTTATTGGAATTACAAAAGAAAAATGGTGCCCAGGGGCTTATTTCGTAGGATTAAAGGGGGTTTTCTCACCCGTTGTTTAGCTGTACAATGTAGGAAAGGTAAAAAAAGATAGTTAGCTTCCTTTCGAGTTTTTAAGTTATTTTCTCCTTCTTGTGTACACAAGCTTCTGTAGGTTACTGACCACCTCTCTCTGCTCTAGCGCCATGGCTAAAATGATGACGTCCCTCTATAAGCAATGTTCCCCTAAAAGGTTGTTAGTAAAAGAGAGCTGAAATGTCGTAAGCCCGAAAAGGTTTTAGAACTGCCCACAACCGAACAGGAAGTGGGAGTCTGAAGCTGTAGAAACTTTTCAGCCTGAAAAAGGAAATGGGACTGAAGTGTAGAACGCCCCAGCCTTAACATGAAATAGGAGGTGAAGCTGTAGAACCACCCCAAGCCTGAAAGGAAGTGGGAGCCTGACGCTGTGCCTGCCCACAGTGAAAGGAAAATGGGCCTGAAACTGTAGAACCACTACAGGTGAACAGGGGAAGTTGGGCTTTTAAACTGTGTAGCCCCCAGCCTGAACAGGAAGTGGGAGCCGGGCTGTAGAATTCCTCAGCCT
>JAODAL010066622.1:0-17675 GCA_025379985.1 Phyllomedusa bahiana | reverse complement strand
AGGGGAAAGCCAGACCTTTGAATGATGAATTATCTGATGCCAAACTCCCCTTCAACAGCAATTGAATACATGAGTCTGCACCAGTCCTTAAGACACCTGGTTTGTTGTCTGAGCCTTATAGACAAAAGGGACATTTGAGGCATGTTATAGAAAAAATAAGTATAAGATTTGGTTAGTTCTCAATTGATACTGTTGCGAACGGCGCCGCAGCTCGGCCCCTGCCTCCGCTACCGGGACTAGTGCCGCCGCTGCCCGGGTGTCAGGCGACAGGCGCACTCATCCTCCTGCACGCCAGTACTCACCCGGCCACGCTCCTGTGTCCCTGCAGCCTCCTGCTGCCCGGCGCGCGTGTCCCCGTGCTCCAGGGCGTGCGCGCGCGGGCTCTGTAGAATTTAAAGGGCTAGTGCACCGGAAATTGGCTAATTGCCGGGCACTGCCTCTATATTACCTGGGCGCTTCCGCCCACTCCCTGCCGGATCTTTAGTGCCTCGCCTATTGAGAAAGCGTTCTCAGTTGTCTAGTTCTGATCTACTGTGTACGTACCATTTGCTTCCGTCTCCTGACCACGATTCTTGCCATCTGCCCTGACTTATGCTGTCCACGACCACGAACCATAGCACACCTGTCCTGACCTTGCCTGTCCCGATACGAGCCTGTCTTACGATATTGGTACCACGCAACACCACTGGTGCCTCGCAAGCAAGTCACGTCAGGGGTAGCGACCCTGGTAGACTCACCCCCGCAGCAAGTTCCATCCCGCTTTGCGGCGGGCTCTGGTGAAAACCGGGACCTACTTAGACCTCCGCTCCCTGGCGTGGCTTACACCACCGCTTGCGGGGGTCCAGTGGATTCCACTTCTTTTGTCCGGGACCGTTACAGTAAGAATCCCGGCCATGGATCCCGCCAAGGTACCGCTGCCAGTGTGGGGAAACTCTCTCACGTGGTGGCCAAGAGTCTCAACAAATGGCCAGCAGGTGCAACAGCTGGATCAGTTGACCACTATGATGCAGCAGCTCGTTACTACCCCGCAGCAGCCTTTACCTCCTCCGTGGCCGCCTCCGCTCCGGCGACGCCACTGACTCCGGTGGGACCCAGCTCCGTTTGTCGCTGCCGCCAAATTTGACGGCGACCCAAGCTTGCAGGGTTTCTCACCCAGTGCCACCAGAATCGAATTAATGGGGGACCAATTTCCCGGGCTGAACATTCCAAGATGGCGTTTGTGGTCAGCCCGTTGTCCGGGAAGGCCCTGGCCTGGGCTACCCTCTCTGGGACGGAGTGATCCGGTGACTGCGGACCTGCCTGCCTTCCTCTCTGAATTTTTGCAGTGTCTTCGAGGGGCCAGCACGGGATTCATCTGCAATGACAGCACTCTTGAACCTGTGCCAGGGCGAAAACTCAGTCGGAGATTATGCGGTACAGTTTCGCACCCTGGCGTCAGAGCTGTCCTGAAATAACGCCGCACTGTGCGCCACCTTCAAGAAAGGCCTTTCCAGTAGGGTTAATGGCCTTGCAGCAAGAAGATTTGCCTTCCTCTTTAAGCGAATTAATCACTGGCACCAGCTTTAGATTTTGCGCTTCGCAGAGAGGCAAGAAGACTGCGCCAAGATCGTGACCTGGCGCGACCCCCCCGTCTGCCAAACGTCTGGCCCCGGTATTCCAGAGGCCTTCCACTGGATTCCTTTACCATCAGGGGAAGAGCCCATGCAGGTGGTCAGGTCACATCTCTGAACAAGAGTTATCCCATCGGCGAGCAGAAAAGCTGTGCCTGTACTGTGCCAGTCCGGATAATTTTCGCAGGAGCTGTCCGCTTCGCCCCCAACGTCTGGGAAACGCCCACACCTAGGCCATGTTGGGGAGGCATCCCTAGGTGAGAATTTTCTCTCGCGCCCCGGGTGACTATGCCGGTGGGTCAAAGAATGACTCGGGGGACTTGTATTCCAGGCTCCTGCGGGTTCTTTGGCTCCGGCTCCGCCGGGAATTTTTTCCACGCCGCCCTTGTATGCCGGTATCAGCTTCCCAGTGGTAGGACTGGCAGAAGCCGTTGGTGATATTTCCCTTTGGTCACAAGGGGAGTCCTTGAAGACACCATTCAGTTACAGGACAAAGCCGATGACCCTCCCACGTGGGCGTCTTGCACAAGGAGAAGATCTCCCTTTGTGCTGTTCGATCTTCCTCAGCGATCCTGTTGGGGCTTCCGTGGCTGCAGCGCCATGCCCCTTCGCTTAATTGGAAGACAGGCGAGGTCTTTGCGTAGGGACCTGACTCCCGGAACCTCTGCCTGGTGGCACCCCGCCCGGAGCGCTCCGTTCCTTCCCAAACCGTCCTCCAGGCCTCTGCCTGGGTCGGGCCCACGGAATTACCGGGATTATGGCGGCGTCTTCCCAGAGAGAGCGGGACCCTTCCGCTCATCCCCTATGATTTGCCCCAATTGATTTGCTTCCGGGAACCAGTCCTCCCAGGGGCAGGGTTCTACCCGCTGTCGGTTACCAAGGGGACCCAGGCCTGTCGAACCTACATTCGGGAAATCCTTCTGAGGGATTTATACGCAAATCTCCTCTTCCAGCGGGGGCAGGATTTTTCTTTGTGCGAAGAAGATGGCTCCCTACGGCCCTGAAATCGACTATCAGGACCTTAAAAAAATTTCACTGTGAAAAATCGTACCCCTTGCCATTGATCATGAACTGTTTGACGTCTTCGTGGGGCAAAATTTTTTTCCAAGTTTGACCTGCGAGGGGCCTACAATCTCATCCGCATTCGTGAGGGGGATGAGTGGAATACTGCTTTTAACACACGGAATGGTCGCTTTAAGTACCTCGCCATGCCCTTCGGTCTGTGCAATGCCCCAGTGGTCTTCCAAGAATTTGTAAATTATATCTTCCGGGATCTCCTCTACACGTGTGTCGTTGTCTACCTGGACGACATTCTGGTGTTTTCTGCTGATTTGGAGACTCATCGCTCCCATGTCGCCTGGTTTTAAAGGGCGGCTACGTGCCAACCCCCTCTACGCTAAATTGGAGAAATGTCTTTCCACCGACCAGTCTCCGTCCCTTTATTAGTCATCGGGACCGCGGGTTTTCAGATGCCAGTTGTCGGCCCTTTTGCAGGGGGCCTCGGCCGGTGGGCTAAAAGCCATACAACGCATCTGGGGCTTCTCGAATTTTCTATCAATTTATTCTGCCCCTTTTTTACGTTGGTGGCGCCTATCCCTTGCACTTTTCAAGAAGAAAACCAACCCTAGGCATGTGGCCCCCAGAGGCCAAAAAAGGCGTTTGTTCAGCTTAAGACAGCCTTGCCTCCGCGCCCATCCTGATCAGACCTGATACGGAGAAGCCATTTTTCTGGAGGGTGGATGCCTCCTCGGTCGGGGCTGGGCAATTCTGACGCAGAAGGGACCTAAAGGCAAGTTTGGGCACCTGTGCTTTTTCCCCAAAACCTTCTCCCCGCTGAGGAAAAAAATTTACACCATCGGGGACCGGGAGTTGCTGGCTATCCAAACTGGCCTTAGAGGGTGGCGTTATCTTCTGGAAGGGCAGGCTATCCAAACACCATCTAAATCGACCATAAAAATCTTCAAAAACCTCCAATCGGCCCAAAGTCTCAACCCACGTTAAGCCGGTGGTCCCCCTTCTTCTCGCGCTTCGACTTCCAGATACATTTTCGGCCAGCAAGAGAAGAACGTCAGGGCCGATGCATTCCCGTGTTCCGATGTATTGGGGGAGGAGGCCGTGCCCAGCAATTAATTTCCCTGAACCCCTGATCTCTGCGGCCCCAGTGGATCTTCGAAAGTTGCCTCCCGGGAAGACCTACGACCGTCCAGCTCTCTAGTGGCCGGTCACCCTGGAACACGCAAATCGTTCCTCCTAATCTCCCGTTTTTACTGGTGGCCGGGGCTTGCAATTTCGTCACGGATCTGCCTTCCTCCTCGGGCAACACGGTCATCTGGGTGGTCGCGGACCATTTTTCAAAGATGGCGCACTTTATCCCGTTGCCAGGGTCCCATCTGCCCCCCAGTGGGCTACCCAATTTTTTTCCACTCTTCCCCCTACACGGACTACCCCATTTATATTGTCTCGAATCGGGGGGGGTCCAATTTGTGTCGAGGTTTTGGCGGGCTCTCTGCTTTTAGGTTGCAGGTGAACCTAGATTTTTCCTCTGCCAAACACCCGCAGAAACGGCCAAGTGGAGGGGAATCAATCAGTTTCCTGGGGGGCAATTTGTGGCACTTTGTCTCGGCTCGAAGGGTGACTGGGCCAGCTTACTTCCATGGGCAGCGTTTTCCTATAACTCCCTGGAGTCGGAATCCACTGGTACCTCTCCATTTTTCATCGTGTATGGCCACCATTCCCCCTTTTGCTCGAGATATGGAGTCCATTTGGAAACAGACGCGCCAGTCTCTGCAGCATGCGTCCGCCGCTAGGGAAGGTCCAAGCGGACAAAAATAGAAGACCCTCCAGTGTTTCCCCCTGGCGAAAAGGTCTGGCAATCGGCCGATTATCCGACTCAAGAGCCCCTCGTACAATTGGGCCCCCGGTTTCGTAGGACCATTTGAAATTCTCAGTCGCATCAACCGGCTGCCTATAAAACTCGGCTCCCACCCAATGCGTATGCCCAACTCCTTCCATGTCTCCTTGTTGAAACCCGTGGTCCTGAACCGCTTTTCCCAGAGGATCACTCTTCCGTCTTCCGAAGCAGACTCCACCCACATCTTCACCGTAAATGCGATCCTGGATATGAAGAACATCAGGGGAAAGCAGCATTTCCTTATCGACTGGAAGGAGTTTGGCCCTGAGAAAGATCTTGGGAGCCGGATGACAACATCCTGAACCGTGAGTTGCTGCAGAAATTCCTCCAGGCCAGGAAGAAGGGGAGGGCTAAGGGGGGGTACTGTTGCGAATGGCGCCGCAGCCCGCAACTCAGGCTATGGGCGCCGTCGTGGCTCTGCCCCTGCCTCCGCTACTGGGACGAGTGCGCGCCCTGCCCGGGGTCGGGGCGAGGGCGAAACTCGTCCTCCTGCATGCCAGTACTCACCCGGCCGCGCTCCTGTGTCCCTGCAGCCTCCTGCTGCCCGGTGCGCGCGTCCCCATGCTCTGGGGCGCGCGCACGCTGGCTCTGTAAAATTTAAAGGGCCAGTGCACCGGTAATTGGCTAATTGCCGGGCACTGCCCTCTATATTACCTGGACACTTCCACCCACTCCCTGCTGGATCTTTAGTGCCTTGCCTATTAAAAAAAGCGTTCCATTTGGGTCTATTTTCTGATCTACCGTGTACCGTACCATTTGCTTCCGTCTCCTGACCACGATTCTTGCCACCTGCCCTGACCTTCTGTCTGTCAACGACCACAAACCATAGACGTCTCGCCTAACCGTCTGCCTGTCCCCGACTATGAGCCTGTCTTACGATTTGGTACCACACAACACCTCGGCTGCCTCTGCAAGCAAATCACGTCAGGGGTAGCGACCTGGTAGACTCCCGCCGCAGCAAAGCCCCATCCCGCTTTGCGGCGGGCTCTGGTGAAAACTGGGACCTACTTAGACTCCGCTCTATGGCGTGGCTTACACCACCGCTTGCGGGGGTCCAGTGGATCCACTTCTACGTCCGGGACCGTTACAGATACAGTTTAGAATCCATATATTGGGAGATTTCTTCTGGACCAGAGTGACCTTCCCTTTTGGAATTAAAGACTTTTTATTTTTATTTATTTATTTTATGCTTTTCTCTCGTATTTATTTGTTTCTCTTCCTCTTCAGTCATGGAACTATCTGTAAGGCCTAAAACTTGGTAAGGAGAAATGGGTGGGGGGATTATAGAAGGGGTTTTAAGAAGTTTTATCTGTGACCATCCTTTGCCCATAAAATCTTCTGGATGAAGTAGACAGTGCAATAGCTCTCATAAGGGTTTATGATTTCTACAGCAAATACACCTCAATAACTGAGGCAGGCTCCAGGTTAGTGATATTCCACTACTATGCCATACTGGAAAATCAGGTTTACTCAGATTCCGAGCCCTGGAAAGAGGAAAAATGACGGCCAAAAGGCTACTGCAGAAGGAAAATAACTGCCTCATGCAATACTCAGCATTCTCATTCATTTGGTCATTTAGTAACAAGTCTGCATCTGAAGTAAACGTCTTTTGCTAGTAAACTTTTTTTTTTACAATTATTATTATTATTATTATTATTATTATTATTATTTTAAGCCATATGATATATTGCCAGATATTGTTTCCAGAGAACGAGAGATCAATTTGTGTGTAGTGTTGAGACTTGAAAAATAATGCGGATTTTCCTCTGGATTTCCCCAGACTAGATAAACACTCATTTAATGATGGAAGCTGTGGCTGTATTCTCAGAAGTAAAACTGAGCCTATGAGGGTGTTTTTTTTTTTTTTTTCTCACACATGCTTTCACTGACATGAGCCTCCCAGTTACACTGTCAATATCAGGTAGATAGGGCCAATTTACCTAGGGGCAAACTACCTAGCTATCTGGGGCAAACTACCTAGCTATCTCGGGACAAACTACCTAGCTACCTGGGGGAAAACTACCTATCTGGGGGAAATTTACATAGAAATCTGGGGGCAAACTACCTAGCTACCTGGGGGCAAACTACCTATCTGGGGGCAATTTACCTAGCTTCCTGGGGGCAAACTACTTGTCTGGGGGCAATTTATCTAGCTACCTGGGGGCAAACTACCTATCTGGCGGCAATTTACCTTGCTACCTGTGAGTAAATTACCTATCTGGGGGCAATTTACCTAGCTACCTGGGGGCAAACTACCTATCTGGGGGCAATTTGTATCCGAAACAGGAGGCATGTTATGTCATCACGCTGCCATAACGCTGACAATGCCCACTGTGCTGGGAAGAAGATAGATTGCCTTGGAGCAATGGGGTAGAGAGGTGAGTACCTGCTTATGGGGGACATATAACTGCCTATACCTGCCTATGGGGACATATACCTGCCTATACCTGCCTATGGGGGACATTTAACTTCCTATACCTGTCTATATCTGCCTATGGGGGAAATTAAACTGCCTATATCTGCCTACTGGGGACACATAAACTATGGTGTTATGGAGTGTCGTCAAAATGGTTACTGCGTAACACGCATGGGAATTCCCTTACGTGCCCTTCAAATGGCTGAAGATGACAAATTAAAAGCACCAGGCATTGAAAATGTTGTTGCGACAGCAGGATGGTGTACCTGCTTCATGAGTAGGTTTGCCCTATGTTTGCGGCAAAGAACAAAGATTTCACAGAAGTTGCCAAAAGGCCTTGAAGAAAAAGTTATGTCATTCTATTCATTCATCATAAAACAGAGAAGGATCCATAACTATGACCTGGGAGATATTGGGAATATGGATGAAACACCTATGACCTTTGATCTTCCATGCAACAGAACTGTGGCAAGTTTGAGAGACAAATTTTCTGGTTTTACTTAGAACCACAGGAAATGAAAAAAAAACATTTCACAGTCGTTCTGGGATGTTTGGCTAATGGAACTAAGCTATGGCCTGTTATTATATTTAAAAGAAAGACCTTGCCTAAAAAGGTCAAATTCCCACTACAAATTACAGTGTATGCACATATTAAGGGCTGGATGGATGAAGATGGAACAAAAAAATGGCTGGAAGAAATTTGGTATGGACGACCAGGAGCAGCCTTAAAGAAAAAACCATCATTGCTAGTTTGGGATATATTCAGAGCCCACACATCTGATTATATAAAAAAAATTGGCAAAGACATTGGGCGTATGCATACGCCCTAGCGGGAAGTGACTTCCCGCAAAGGGGACGTATGCATACGCCTGGCGATCGCGCGGGCTTGCGGGGAGCCGCGGCGGATCGCGGCATGGAACCAGCGGTAAATTACCGCTGGCTTCATGCCCCTCACCTCGGCGGAGTGAGCTCGGCCCCGGGGTGAAAAACGCTTCATTACCGCAGCCTGTCATGGCTGCGATAATGATCCGCAGGCAGGAGGAGTGAGCTCCCTCTGCCTACGATCGGCGAGGCAGCGGCACAAGATGCGCTCGCCCGTCTCCTACCAAAACTCCCGGATGCTGTCTGAATGCACCCGGGTAGGCTGGTGACGTCACCATGCCCACAATGCATTGGGGGCAAGGTGTCACTAGTTGCCATGGCGACCTATGCACAGCAGTAACGCTGTGCACAGATCGCCTCTTCAAACAGAAATCTTAATGATTGCTTTTCCCCAGTGGGGATTTGCAGTTACAAATCCTCACGGGGGAAAAATTTAAAAAAAAAAATGTGAAAAAGTAAAAAAAAAAATTTAAAACACAAACAAAAATAAATTTTAAAAACATACCCCGCCTTTTCCTTTTTTTTTTTTTTTTTTTTTTTTTTACAAAGGCCAATCGCCCCAAAAAAGTTCAAAATTTAAATAAGTACCCTATTTGGGTTTATCGCCGCGTGCGTAAACGTCCCCCTATAAATCTTTCATGTTAATTTTTCCGTATGGGTGAAAGCGTAAAAAACAAAACAAATAACATAAAAACATCAAGAATTGCGATTTTTGTGCATCCTGCAGACATTAAATGGATAAAAAGCGATCAAATATATTATAAACGCAAAGTTGTACAATTTAAACGTCAGTTCATCCCGCAAAAAAAAAGATCTTACCCGTCTCAGTATACGGAAAAATAAAAAAGTCAGGGCTCTCAGAAGACAGCGATGCATAAATAATATTTAACACACTAAAAACACAATTTTTTTTATAAAAGTGCTTCCAAATTAAAATAAAACTATATAAATAGGGTATCGCCGTAATCGTATGGACCCTGAGAGTAAAGCTAATGGTCATGGTATGCACGGTGAGTGCTGTGAAAAAATAAAAATAAAAAACACTACTAGGATTGCAGTATTTTCTTCACCCTGCCTTCCAAAAAACGGATTTAATCTGATAAAAAAGTCTGGTCCCCCAAAAATGATACCAATAAAAACATCAACTCATCCCGCAAAAAAAAGCCCTACACAGTCCGTACACAGAAAAATAAAAAGTTATGGCTCTCAGACTATGGCGATCCCAAAAACGTGTTTTCCTTTTTGAATAAAAGTGTTTTTATTGTGTAAAGCAGTTAAACATAAAAAAAAAATACAAATTGGGTATCGCTGTAATCGTATCGACCTGCTGTGTATTACTAGCTTGTCAGGTATACTGCACGGTGACCGCTGTTAAAAATAAAAACACTACCAGGAATGCTGTATTTTGTTCAAAATGCCTCACAAAAAACCCTTAATAAAAGTGATCAAAGCGGCATATGCCCCCTAATGGTACTAATAAAAACGTCAATCATCCCACAACAAACAAACCCATAATCACTCCGTATACAGAAAACTGAAAAAGTTATGGCTATCAGAAAAGGACAACCTGAAAACGCAATTTTTGTTTATATACCTAATTCTATTGTGTAAAAGTAATAAAAAATAAAAAACTATATTAAATCTTATCATTGCAATTGTACGACCCCCATAGTTTAAAGATATCCCTATCATTTATACTGCACGGCGAACGTTTTAAAATTTTAAAGCCCAAAAAAATGGCGGAACTGCGTTTTCCCCTCATTTTTCATAGCCCAAAAGCAAAAAAAAAAAACTTTGGAACACCTGTGCACCCAAATGCCACAATACACCCCTAGATGAGATCTATGAGGCGTGCTGAATCCAAATGGGGTGACTTCTGGAAGGTTTCACCTGTTCTGGTATTTTGGGGTCTTGTAAATTTCGACATGGCCCCACCAAAAAACTGCGTTTTCCAAAATTCCAAGTAACACTCCCTCCCTTTATACGCCCCGCCAAAGCGCCCAAACAGCAGTTTACCCCCAATGTAGGGTATTGCTGAACTTGGAAGAAATTGCGTAACAAGGTTTTGGGTGTTTTTTTTACCAGGTGCCTTGTAAAATTATAAATTTTCAGCTAAATTGCAGATTATTGGAAAAAAAAAATGTTTTTTAAAATTTTCACAGCCTAACGCCCAAAAATTTTTGTGACACACCTTTTGGGGTCGATTGCTCACTTTCACCCCTGGTTTTATTCCTTAAGGGTGTAGTTTCCAATTTGGGGTATTTTTAGGGGAGTTTATTAATTTTTAGCACCTTAGGGTGTCCGCAAAACTGAAATGGCCCCTAAATAAAATCGTAATGAAAATGAGACCCCCAGAGTCCAGTAGGTGCTTCCTCCTATTTTTGGGGCTTGTGGTTGAGCCAAATAATTTCACTAGGGCCCCATATGGGATATCTCTGAAAACGGCAGAATCTGGGGAATCAATATTAATTTGCATTTCCCTGATCCATTTACCGTTTTCTTGTGAATAATGCATAAAAATTGAAAATCTGCAAAAAAAAAAATAAAAAATTTTTGAAACTTCACTTCCACTTTGCTTTAATTCCTGTGAAAACCTAATGGGTTAATTTAAACTTCCTAAATGCAGTTTGGGAATACTTTAAGGGGTGTGTTTTCTTAGATGAGTATTTTTTGGGGGTATCTAACATACAGGTCAATCAAAGTCACGTTAGAACTGGTTGGTCCCTAAAAAATGTGTCTTGCAAATTTTGTTGAAAATTTGAAAATTACTTTCTAAATTCTAAGCCCCCTAATGTCGTAAAAAAAAAAAAAAAAGCATTTTAAAAAATTAGGCCAAACTACAGAAGACATAGGGTAGATGCTAGTTTATAAACTATTTTGAGTGGAATAACTATCTGTCTTACATGCAGAAAATTTTGAAGTTTAAAATTGGTAAATTTTTCAAATTTTTCACGATTTTTTGATATTTTTCACAAATAAACAAGCATTTTTTGGACCAAAATTTCTTACTATCTTAAAGCACAATGTGTCACGAGAAAACATTCTCTGAATCACATGGATAGGTTAAAGTGTCAAAAAGTTATTCTCACATAAAGTGACACATGACAGATTTCAAAAATGGGGCTCTGTCAGAGAGGCCAAAACTGGCTCCGGCGGTAAGGGGTTAAAGACCGTGTGCGAAAGATGTGGCATGAATGGATGTCATCTGATCAAGACGAACTGACAAAAGTTGGAAATCTGAAGAAGCTCGACATAGAATTGATAGCAAAGTGGGTTCATGATGCATGGGAAGAGATTCCAGAGGACATGGTCAACGTGTCTTTAAGAAATGTGGCATTAGTAATGCTATGGATGGCAGTAAAGACGGCGCTTTGTATGAGAACGACAGCAGTGATGGTGATGACTGCAAACTCAGTGATGATGACAATGTCTATGCTGATAATCTCACACCAGCTAATGCTGAAGCTCTGGACATACAGATAATGAGGAGGAATCCAGTTTTGAAGGATTTTAACTCTTGGGTTTTAGCTTGGTTGCTGATTAAGCTAAACATATTTTTTACTTTTAAAGTTATTGTTAACACCAGATTGTTTTTGTTGACCCTCTTTTACACTTACAGAGCTAGTTTACTGGTTTTCTTTGAAATAAATATTCAGAAACATTTAATCTACTGATGCCTCAATGAATGTAATTTTATTGGTATCCATTTTTATTTTTGAAATTTACCAGTAGCCACTGCATTTTCCACCCTACTTGAGTCAACAAGTTTTCCCAGTTTTTTGTGGTAAAATTAGGTTTATATTCGGATCAGCTTATACTCGAGTATGTACAGTATTAATAATAATTCTATAGACTGGTGCTGTGCTTGATAATATACTGTATATATTGGACACACATAGGTCAAGTTCGCCCGACATATTATCCAGCATCGATCAAATATCAATAGGTAATATCTTCTACATAGCCTTTCCCATCATTTCTTGGAAGCACATCCAAATAATATTCCTGATTATTCTGTATTTCCAATAGAATCTATAGCATTCTGAATTGTGTATTGGATTTTGAGAGCCACTACATTAGTACTGAACAGCTTAAATGAAGCCACTTAATACATTACCTGATTTTTTTTTCTTTTATTTATATGTTTGCACATTTTTTTTTTCAGTGTTTATCATTTTTTTTGCTATTCCCGTTTAGTCAGTTCCAACTCAGCATACTCTTCAACAGCAAGTTGGTATGTAGCATTAAAAAAAAAAAAATCTATCTACTACTTTAGATACAAGCGCCAGGTGTTTCAGGTGACGTCACTCTAGTCTGTTAGCCTGTATGTGTGGATCCCTCACACTGCCGGCTGGAGTGTATCAGCAGAGGACTGATCTTGGCTGTCTTTTTGCGCTCTTCATATTTTTTCTGGGTTTTCTTCGATCTCTTGTTGAGGATTTCCTCTTCTTCTGGGGTCAGTTTAGTTCCCTTCTTGCGTCCGAGGGGTGTGGCATAGTGAGCTTCATACCACTGTCTGTAGTGGGTGCTGTCGACTAGAATTACGCAGTTCTTCACCAGGGTCTTGGTTCTTACCAGTTCATTGTTGGAAGCGTTGTAGACGATGTCAATGATTCTGGTCTTGCGGGTACAACACTCAGAGCCCCAGGCAAAGTTTCCAGAGTCCAATCTCAGAACACGGTATTTCTTGTTTCCTCCACGGACTCTTACGGTGTGGATACGTCGCGGACCGATCTTTGTGTTGACAGGTGGACGACCCAATTCATACTTCCTCTTCTTGTGGTAGGGCTTTCTCTTGCCCCCGGTTTTGCGGCGCTTGTGCCAGTTGTCCCTTGAGATACCCATTCTCAGGCGCTGGCAGGAAAGAGCGTTTGTATGTTTTTTATATATTATTTCTGACTAATCCACCAACTGAAGATTGAAGTGACAGAAACCTGGTTTAGTGCAAGGTTCCTGGCTGATCTGGGCATCGAGTGAGAATCTCTAGGGAAGTGTTTTCTCTGTTACAGGTGTGTTTTAGACTATTTGCATGGGGGTTGCATATTTTGGAGTTTGATTATTTGGGGTAATTAAGCTTTGGCTTGTGATTAAGGGCGACATGAAATGAAGGGGTTTTAAACCGCCATTTTCGGGGCGTTCATGCGCCCCCACCCGGGAAAACCCCCGCTGCCCGGACGCAGGGGTTCGGCACTTTCGGCTGGGGTTCCGAAGGGAAGGGGCGGGCAGTGGGTTTCCCGTGGGGGGGGTTTGAGGCGTTGGGGGCAGGACGCGGCGCGCTCAAATTGGTCCAGGCTTTCCCCATCGCGGCTCCCCAAAAATCGCGGCGCTCGGCAGCCCCGCCCAAGAAGACCGGGGTTTTTTTTTTGGGTCCAAATCTTCCGGCCGAGGCAAAAGGGGAAGCAGGATGGGAAACCCATTTAAAAAAAAAGGAGGATCGAAATCGCGACAGAAGTTCGCGCTCCCGCTGGGGTGCAGCAGGGGGGGGGTTTCCCCTAAAAAAAAAAAATCGCCTTTAAAAAGGGCAAAAAAAAACAGTGTAAAGAAAGGACGAAGGGGTTCAAAATACACTTTAAAAAAAAAAAAAAAACCCAATTTTCCCCAAAAACTCTAGAACGGCGCAATATAAAGAAAAAATTGAAAAGGGAAATTCCCGGGGAAAATTCGGTTTTTCAAATTCTAAAACCTTTTTTCTCATTGGCCCGGCAAAAAACCCAAGCCAATCGAAAAAGGAGCGACAAATTTCCCAAAATTCAAATTTTTGGGAGAAGTTTAGACCAATCAAATAAGCGACAAAACCCCCCTTTTCAAGCCTATGGGGGTTTTTTTGGGACCAATCATTTTTCCACGGGGGGACATTCAAAATCCCATAAAAAGGTTTAAAAAAAGAGTTTGGGGGGCCCTGAGCTAGGGGGGGGTCGCCTACCCGGCCAATCAAATTTGGAGCGCAAAGCCCCCAATTCTAGCCTTTATGGAGAAGGTTAGACCAATCAAATAGGGGGCCCCCAAAGCCCAAATTCTAGCCTAGGAGGATTTTGGCCCAATCAAATCCAGGGGCGGGACATTTAAAAATACAAAAAAAGGGCTCCAAAGAGCTGTTTGGGCTGAGCTAGGGGGGGCCTCGCCTACCCAACCAAACCCAAAAGGCGAGTTCTTCCCCCCAATTTAGTCAGGAAAATGGCGCACTGAAACTCGGCGCCGCCCCCGCCCCTAAGTTTTTAAAATTAAAAAATCTTTTTATAAAGTGTAAAAACTTTATCAGATAAAGGGCAAAAAATTTGAAATAAAAATAAAGCATTTAAAAACCCAAAACAAGGGCGTTTGTCGCCGAGCCCGGGCCCGCTCATGGGGAATTGCCATAGAAGAATTCCCGGGAAAAATTCTTTTAATTCAATTTTTAACTTTTCCCAAAATTGGGGGGGCCCTTAAACCCCCAATCAAATTTAGGACGCCAATGCCCCAATTTACCAATGGAGGGGGAATTTGACCAATAAAATTTAAAGCGAAAAAGCCCCATTCTACCCTATGCAAAAAAGGGACCAACCCAATTCAAAGGGGGGACATTTTAAAAATTTCAGTAAAGGGCAGAAACGAGCTGATTGGTTGAAGCAGGGGGGACTCTCCAGCTTACCAATCAAGCGCGTGCAAAACTTTTAATAGATTTCTAGGGGAAAAAAAATTTTTCTGACGCGCCCCTGTGATTGGCAAATTTCAATCGGGCCGTAATTTGGACCAATGGGAAAAGCGGGGCACCCCCTAGGGTTTTTTGTAATGCAATCTGAAATCAAACTGTTTATGGCCGAAATCACATTTAACACTACACAATTTTAAACAAAATGTGTTTAAAAAAGGGAACCCTTTTAAAAATTGGCTAACAAAAAAAAAAAAAAATTTTTTCCCTAAAATCATTTTTTTTCATTTTTCGATGCCCCTACCCTCCCTTTTGACCCTTTGGGCAAACCGAAAAAAAAAGAAATAAAAAGGGATTTTAGGGAAAATTAAATTTTTTTTTTTTTTGGGTTAAACCCCACATTTTTAGGATTCCTTTTTTATAAAATTTCGGAAAATTGTGTATGTTAAAATTTGGATTTGGGGCCATTTACATTTTGGGTTTCGGATTGAATTAAAAAAACCCATAGGATTTCACCGCTCCCCCCTTTGGTTCCAAATTAGGCGGGGGCTTTTAAAATTTTTACCCAATTCACGGGGCCGCCTCGAATTTTTTTTTCCCCCATAAATTTCTTTTGAAAAATAGTTTAAGCGCTCTTGTTTGGGCAAAGCTGGAAGCCCCCCGCTGCTTAAACCAATCAGCTCGTTTCTCCCTTTTTACTGTATTTTGAACTGTCCCCTTTAAATTATGATTGGTCCTTTTTTTCTCCATGGGCTAGAAGGGGAATTTTTTCGCCCCTTTTCTGTTTGGGTCAATTCCCCCTCCATGGTTTGTTTGGGGACTTTCGCTCCTTTTGATTGGGGGGGTTTATGCCGACCAATAAATAGCTTAAAAATTTGTTTTACTGTTTTCCCCCAAATTTCCCTCAAGGGCAATTCCCTATGACGCCGGTCTGGGCGAAAAACCGTTGTTGGGGGTTTTTAACTCTTTTTTTTTTTTAAAACAATTGTTTTGCTTTTTATCTGAAAAATTTTTTTACCCTTTTTAAAAAGATTTTTATAAAAATATTTTCTTTCCGGCGCGCTTTTGCGCCGGTTTTCAGAGCCTCTTTTTCCCCATAGATATTTTTTGGGGAAGTACTCCCTTTGTTTGGCGGAGTGGGCGAGCCCCCCTAGTTTAAAGGCCAATCAGCTTTTTGCCCCTTTTTTAACTGTATTTTGAACTGTCCCGCCGTGGTTTCAAATTGGGTTTCCAAAAACCCCTTTTTTGGATAAAAGGGGGGGGTTTTCCTCTTTTCTTTTGGTCGAAATTTCCATGGGCTAAAATGGGCCCTTTTGTGGGTTTCCTTTTTCGGTTTGGCCGGTTTTATGCCGCCCTATGAGAAAAAGGTTTGGGATTTAATTTTACTGTATTTCCCCGGCAATTTTCTAAAAACATATTTCTTGATTTTGTGCCGTTTCGATTTGGGGAAAGTGTTTTTTTTTTTTAAAAGAATTTGTATTTTGTACATTCACTCCTTTCTGCACGTTTTCCCCCCCTTTAAAAAAGGGGTTTTTTGGGGGAATCACATTTCCTGCTGCCCCGGAGATGAGGGGCCGGGGCTTCGGGTCGAAATTCTTCGTTTCCGCCTTTCCTCGATTTTCCCGACCCTTTCTTCACTTCGCCTCAAACGGGGGAAATTTAACCCAAAAATTTGAAAAACCCCCTTTAAAAGGCGATTTTTGCTTAAAATAATCCCCCCCGCATCGGGAAATTAATTTTTCCCCACCCCACCTTTCTCGCATGGGAACAGTTTTCTCGGCCATCCCGCACGGCCCCTAATTCCCACACTCACCCCACCCCCCTGGCAGGGGGCGGCGGCCCTTTTTAACGCCTGAAATGAGTGCATTCTTGGGGACGGCAAAGCATAGGGCGCCCCGCACAGCCCCCCATGCCCCCGAAATTGGGCCTCAAAAGCTGGCCCCGAGGGCGCGGGGACTTTACATGATTTTTATAGCCCCCGCCCGCCCCAACATAAATCAGGCGAAAGTTTTCCGCCGGAAAACGGGCGGAAAAGGGCGCCTCGACCCGGAGGTTTTCATACAGGGGGGGCCCCTTTAAGTTGGTACCTTTAAACAGCGAACAAAACCCAAAAATGTCTTTTATAGGATGTAGAAAATTAAAATTACATTATTTTTTTCTTTTTTAAAATTTGGGTTTTTGAAAAAGCTTGAAAGCTTTGAATTTTTTTTGTTTTTTTAAAATTTAAAGATTATCATTATCATTTTAAATAAAAAAAAAAAAAAATTAAATTCAGAACTTCCAAGCATCACCCAAAAAAAGAATTAAAAGAAAAAACTAATGTATTTTTCTAACCCCAATTTTTTTTAAGGGAATGAAATTTGTATTCTTTTGCAGATACTCCACCTTTTTTATATTCGGTCTTTTCCCGGGAATGCGGGAAAAATTTGAAGTGCGCCACAATATTTTTTTTTTTTTAAGCAATTTAATTCTTTTTCCCAAAAGGGTTTTACATTTTTTTTTTTTTTGGGTTTAAATTCTTTTTAACTTATTTTTATTTTAATTTTTTTGTTTTTTGTTTTATATTTTTTAAAGGGAAAACACTGAAAAAAGGGACCTTTATAAAATAAAAAAGGGTCAGGTACAGCTTGAAAAAAACAGTAAAATTTATTTTGTCCCCTTTCAAAATTAACCCATCAAAACAGCCATAATTCAAAAACTCCCGGGCAAAAAAAAATGATTTCCCCCCCAATGTGAAAATGGACAAATTATCCCCAAAAGTGTAAATTTATTTTTTTGTGGTCCCAATTATTTTTTCCCCACTGCAAAAACTCTTTTTGGCCATGGAGCTGGTGGATTTAAAAGACCAATTTCCCAAAAGGGGTTCCCCAAACAAGCAAAATAAGGGTTTTAGGCGGGAACATCCCTTGGGCCTTCCACACCTTTAACCTTTTTTTTCTTTAGTAATCGGGGTTGTCTTGGGGTGTTTTTGGGATCATTATTAGGGTTGGGAATTTCTGCTTTTGGCCCATTTCCCCGGAGGGGGGGGAATCATGCTCTACTTCAGTATGTCACATAAATTTTGGTTTTTAAAAGGGGTTGTTTCCCCTTAAAAAATAACATGTTCGATTATGGGGACATTTAAAAATAGCACTTTTGAAATTTGGGGGTTGGGCTTTTGCCTGGGCACTTTTTTTTGCAGATATGACCCTTTTCCCTTTTAAATCGGTATTCTTTTTTTGGTGCTGC